>PVKS010053476.1:0-10403 GCA_004027875.1 Aplodontia rufa
TATATATATATATTTTTTTTTTCACTGCATTTCATGAATGAGCTCATTCAATTGGGAAGGAGCAGTCAATGCTGAGATAATAATGGAATGTAGAGTAGTAAAAATGTGTTGGTGAATACTTAGATTTATACCATGAAAACACAGTTATGGAGCTGGAGAGGTGGCTCCACGATTGTGGCGCTTGCCTCACATGTGCGAGTATGCAAGTTCAAACCCCAGCACCACGTACACAACAAAGTGTACGAAGAATGAAGGTCACATGAAAAACTAAATAAAAATTGCTTCTCTCTCTCTCTCTCACTGTCCCCTCTTTCTTTGGAAAAATAAAAATAAAACACAGTCACATGGAAGTCTATCTGTAAACAACTTCTTACAAAAATCTAACTTTTTTTTTGTATGAGGGATTTAATCCAGGGGCTCTTAACGACTAAGCCACATCCCCAGCCATTTTTATTTTGAACCAGGGTCTTGCTAAGTTGCTTAAGGCCCCACAAAGTTGCTGAGGCTAGTTTTGAACTTTCTATCCTTCTGCCTCAACCTCTCAAGCCACTGGGATTACAGGTATATACCACCACACCTGGCTCCCCAAAGTCTGTAACTTAAAGCACAGTAGAATATATATTACGAAGTCTATAAATACTAGGTATATTTCTAAATTAGAAATGCTTGAAAATACAGATAAAATTCAAAGTAAATTTTTTGAACTGATAAGATGATACATAATTTAAATACTTTATTAAAATTCTCCTTAAATATCTTGGTGCTCTCTGGGAGTGAATTAATGAGACAACTTGGGAGGAAATGTGGGTCACTACCTAGGCTAGCAAACACAAAAATGCTCCACTTGTACCACACCCTAAAGTACCTCTGCTTCCTCCCCACAATCTTAGAAGAGGGACCTGGATAGGGAGGAATGAGCAACTACCATGGCAAGCAAGCAGGTACCAGAGGGACAAAGCCTTCTAGACTACTGTTCTGAATGCCCTGCCACTTGGGTGGCTTAAGAGAGAAACAGCTTTGACCATACTGACTTAAAGAAATCAAAAGTTCTCCCTTTTCTATTTCTTGTCTCCTTCGCCCCACCCCTCTCTTTTTGAGAAGGGGTTTTCCTTTGTTCCCTCTGCTGCCTAAGCAGCTGGAACTACAGACAAGCAGCACTGCATGTGGCTTGCTCTCTTATTCTTTTTTTTTTTTTTTTCTTTTTTTTTTTTTGGTGATGCGGAGGGTTGAACCCAGGGCCTCAAGCATGGTAGGCAAGCACTCTCCCACTGAGTTAGATCCCAGCCTTCTTATTCTCTATTTGTTAGCTTTTCCTCCCTTCTCTTCCTTCTTTATACTCATTCATTCTTACATTTATTGAACCAACGTGTGCTAGGTAGAGGGGATACATTGGTGAATGAACAACAAAGTCCATTTCCTTGCATAGCTCAGAGTCTAGTAGGAGACAGTAACATATAACCAGGCAAGTATAACAGGTTAGTAATAAAATAATTATAGGATTTCTGTCATTTTGGTAAGATACATTGAGGACATGGAGTCCAGAACTAGAATATCAGGTAAAGAAAATTTCTTGGAGGAAGTAAAGACCATGCAGGAGTTAGATGAGAGAATGGGAAGGGAGAAGAAATTAAAAGTTTCTTTTGGAAATCAAAATAAATGCAGCAGAATTTTTTTAAAGCTTAAAAAAATAAAACTAACATTTAACAGAATTATAGTGAGAATGTTCCTTAACTTTGGAACCTTATGAAGTTTTTCATCTTCCTTACATTTTGGTTATTAGGATGATGAATACTTCTTAGCAGATATGATACAATGTCATTAAGAACAAAGCTGTACTAGCTCACAATCCTGCATCGTTTAAGTGGCCTGAAAGAATACAAGGCTACCTGCTCTTGGCTTCATATTCATGCGATAATGAAACAGAGAATAGTTAATCTTAACATTCACAAGAGTTAATCCAAGCAAGAACGATGATCTATTCAATTCCATCGATGTTGCTTGATTTAACAGATGTCTTTCAAAAACAGCAGAAATAGGAAAAGTGACCTGCTCTGAAGAAAGATCAAAATACGTAATTTTTGTTCCTAATATCTGTAACTGTGTTATGAGCTAGTTTAGTAGAGACTTTTACTTGTGCCCAAATACTCAATTTTCCTTACTCAATAAAATAACCACTCTTTTAGCTTGGCCAAAGGTAGGGGTGGGGGTCAGGGGCACTTTTCAGAGTTTCCCTGACAACTAGGTCTGGTCTCTGGACAGCGACATATGGTGATTCATGCAATATCTGAGATGTGATCTTAAAGGGAATGTGTCATACCCATCACTTCCTCTCTGTCGCTGATTTTGATCTCTGGAATAGGAAGTGTTTATAAGCCAGAAGATATTTGGGGCTACAAAATGGAAACAGCATGTACATTAGAACACTAGTAGCTGGGACTCTACTACCAAGGAACTGTAGTACTAACCATAGACCACTGACAGAGATTTTTATGTGAAAGAAAATAAAATGTCTACTTTGTTTATGTCAACTTTATTGTAGCAGCCTAAGATGTACCCTAACTGAACCTCTTTCTGTCCTGGCGTCCAAGGCCTTTCTGGCTGGCTGGCGAGCTACTCATGAGCAAGCTGTTGGCAAGAGGGAACCACACTCACCAACCCCTCACTTATGTACTCACTGCTTACCTCATGTCAGAGGCCAATAGTACTATGTAGAAAGAACAATCCCTGTTATTGTAAGTCCTTGCGAAAGCTTGGGAACTCTTTTTATTGCTCTAATATAGGTTGGTTGCCTATGAAACAATCTCACTGACAGCTGTAATATATTAACTTTACTGGAGAACAAGTGTTCTCTGTTTAGGTAGATTGATTGTGATGGGTTTGACTTTTTGCTTAAAAAAAAAAAAAAAAACTTAAAAAAAATATAAAAATGTCCTCTCCAAACAGGAGCCATTGAGCATTACCAATAGCTAACTGACTCTCACACATCATAGAATAATAATAATGAGAGAGAAAAGTATTCTTCACTTAATTCATGCCACTGGGGCTGACACAGTGGTACATACAATCCAAAGGGAAACGCAGACAGCAATGAATTTCTCTTGAAATCATAATTCTTTGCAACATTAAGATATATATCTTAATTTAATATTTTTATTTTATTATATGTGTGTATATATATTTATATATAGAGAGAGACAAATAGAGGGAGGGAGCGCAACTATACTACAAGATATTATATCTTACTTCTTTAGGTAGTAACGAAACAGCAATTTTGACTACAGTAATATTTTTTGCACCAGCAAACCAACAACTTGGCATCCTTGAAAATGATGGTCCAAAGAGGAAACTAACATTTTAAGTATATTACAGAAGTAACTGTTTGAATTATAGTAACCTATATCTTTATTCAATTTCAAGTGGCAAAATTTTTCATTAGGCAAAATTTTCTGGCAAATTAAAATTTTTAAGAAAGAAAAAGAGAGAGAGAGGGAAAGAGTGAGAGAATCAATTTTATTTATTTTTTCATCTGG
Organism: Aplodontia rufa; assembly: GCA_004027875.1. Lineage (NCBI taxonomy): Eukaryota > Metazoa > Chordata > Mammalia > Rodentia > Aplodontiidae > Aplodontia > Aplodontia rufa. The sequence goes on from PVKS010053476.1 coordinate 3,531, forward strand.
CCTTTGTCTCTCTGACACTTAGTTGTATATGTAGTACTTGGGTTTGAATCCAAGTCCTTGCTCATGCCAGGCAAGCACTCCGACCACTTAGCCACCACTTCAACCTCTAGAATAAGCTTTTGAGATTTAAAATTTTTGGCTAACCTTGTGGAGAAAGAGGGGGAAAGTTTCCCAGGAAGATTCAGGGACTGTGCTAGACTCCATGGATACCAGGATAACCACCATCATCCCCATCTGAAAGAATTCAAAATCTAATGGAGGAAAGGAACAAAGAGATAGAATTTCGAACCCAGCCACAAGGTAGTGTGGTCTTTTTCCTAACAGGCACTATGGAGGAGCACAGGGATGGTAACAGTTCTGTCTAGTGAGAAGACTAGAAATATCCACAGAGAAGGTGACTTGGAAAATAGGTCTTAAGGGATAAGGCTTCATCCATTCATCTTCAAGAATAAAGGATTGGTACTGGGGCCAGGGTGGAGGTTCTCAACCTGAATGATATTATCCCTTTAAGATGTCTGGAACTGGAGGCAGAATGTTTTTGTTTGACACATGACTAAGGAGTACTACAGACACTAGTCTGGGTGGTAGAAAGTGTGGCCAGAGGTACTAAATATCTTTCAGGGTCCTGAACAGTCCCACACAACAAACCACACAGTCCAAATGTCGGTTGTGTCTATGCCAGAGGTCAGGGTAGGTAGAAGTTTTATTGTGTGTTAAAGAATAAAGCCTTTTCAAAGTGGTCTTTATAATTTTTTCTCCTCTCTCCCCCAATACACAGCCTCCACTTTCACCATCATATGGTTGTACACTGTAACTAAGGGGGCATTATTCAAATTATAGACATCATAGATTTGCACAGTGATTGTGGCAATTTTCAGTACTGGAGTGTCTGGAGGGAGAGCCTTTTCTTATTTCTATAAAGGTATCATGTGAACCACTAGTGATCCTGTGGTTTTTGCTCTCCAACTTCATAACTATCCAAGGAAATCTGGCTCTAATGAGGGAGACAGTAATGATTTTGATAGGAAAGTACAGAAAGGAGAAGAAGGAAGATGGCCCACTTTCTCAATGGGTCCCCTTCTGATGAACCACCAATGCTGCCCTTCTACATGAATCTACTCTCTCTAGAGCCCTGGTGACTCTATTCTCACGGCTTACAGGGAGTGGGTTAGTAGTCGTCATTCACGTGATCTAGTTGGTGCTGCTCTCAAAATTCCATTCTGGGTTCCAAACCTCCTGTTTCCTGATCTCTGATGTTTACTACTGTTCCCCGGCAAGAGCCCACCTCTAGTTAGGAGAGTCCTCCAGGCCCCCAAATTAGACAACAGAAAGGTAAGAAACATGCATTTCAAAATTCTATCCATACATGAATTAAACTGAAATTGTTCCAATACATTATTTTGGGCTACTATTTTAATTACTAAGAGTAAAAAAATAAGGCATGTAAACATATACACATATCCCTGCTTAAAGATGTTTAAAATTAACTGTTAGTTTAATAACTAACTGTTAATAACTAACTACTGTTAGTTTAATTAACTAACAGTAAAACTGTTAGTTTTACTGTTACTTAGAAGTTTTAATTAAACTTCTAAGGTTAATGAGCAATTTTCAGAATAAAAGCATGATACATAAAATTTGATAAAACTGGCCCCAAGTTAATTAAGTTCATTTTCTTTCAATAATAACCTGCTCTCCTTCAAACACAACATAAATAGCTTTGTGGAAGCAAGGCAGAAAACCGTGAAACATACAAACCAGCCACTACCAACACAAAAGATAAGAGAAATACTCTGATATGTAAGTATAAATCTACAAGGGGTGATTTATTCTACAATCAGCACTTTCAAGATTTTATTCAAATCATAATAATGAAAATATATACAACTTAGCTCTTGACTGCATACATATTTTCCGTGTATTAACTCATTTCATCTTGACAGCAGCTGTGTGATATGACTCTATTATTCTCCCCAGTTTACAGTCTGATTTCTCCCATCCTGACAGTTCCTTCCTTAATTACTCCCACCCTCCCCAACAGCTCAAATTCTTCTATACCTCTCCCTTTCCCCACTCTGTTATTGTAGTTTACCCTAAGGCTCCTTCTGCATGTCTTTTTTTTTTCCATTACAACACAAGTTTCTGGAAAGGCTGACTCTATCTTATTCATCTCTACAATGCCTAGCAGAGATTCTTGCTAAAGAACAGCACAGCCAATGTTTGTTGAACTAACACTAGCATTAACATGGGAAAAAAGAAGAAAGGAATTTAGCTGCAGCTTTAAAAACAAAGAGTAGTCAATAAAAAGCAACAAGCAATTATTCTCTGTGTGTGCACACCAGAGAACAAGAGATCCCACATATTATTGGGATAATATGAGGTAAGTCTTAAATCATAATTATAATGAAAGAAAATACAGGTGAATGCTTATATAATCTTAAGTGGGAGGCCTAAACATGACACTGAAAGCAAAAATCAAGCAAGACAGGAATTAATAAATGGTCAAGAGAGCAAGATCTGAGTCAGGCTGCGGGATTCAATTCCCAGTGCGCTGCTTGTAGAGTCCGTTCCTTCATTTGTAAAGTAAGGGTGATAACAGCACCTGAAATGCGCAGTGATGGAGTAAACTGAACAAGAAAATGACTATAAAGTTCTTAACCCAAAGCCTGACCAAATGTCTTCCATGAACTCTTAAAAACAAGACAGTGAAGGAAGAGATAAATCTGACTGTATAAAAATAACATCCATGTCCTAACAATAATCAAATGACAAACATAAAAGAAGATGAATATTTTAAATATAGGAATAGCATTTACAAATTAACAAGAAGATGAAAATCCCAGTAGAGAAAAAAAAAAAAAACAAGAAAAAAGAAACAAAAGAAGAAAACTAAGGAAGCAGAATGAAATATTTAAAAAAATATTAATATATGGTTGGGCATGGTAGCACACACCTATATTCCCAGTGGCTTGTGAGACTGAGACCAAAGGACTACAAGTTCAAAGCCAGCCTCAGCAACTTAGCGAGGCCCTAAGAAACTTAGTGAGAACCTGTCTTAAAATAAAATATATAAATAGGGCTGGGGATGGGGCTCAGTAGTCAAGTGCCACTTGGTTCAATCCCTGGTACAAAAAAATATATAAATATATGCAAATGAAATAATCAAACATGAAAAAATATCCATGTCATTTACGTAAGTAGAATGCATTAGTTAAGGTTTTTGCTTGTTCATTTTGTTTATTAAACTAGCTATATGATATGGTAAAAAACAACGGGCATACTTCTGGAAATTTATATATAGCTGAAACTGGCATATTTCCAAGACATATGAAATCAGCATATTTTTACCAATAATCATCAAAACCCTTAAAATGTACATAACTTTTGAGTTGGGAAATGTAGGCATTCATACCAAGGAAATAATCATTGATATGTACAAAGATAAACTGTAGCCTCTTTTATAACAGTGAAAAATGAGATGTAATCTAGTGACCCAACAAGAATAGTTCATAAATTGTAGCACTTTTACAAAAATGTATGTGCTGTGATCTTATGGAAGATACACAATGGCATGAATAAAAAATAAATTTATGCAGCAGCATTATATGGTTCCTTTTCCATTAAAACAGTAAGAAAATGTGTATAGGTTTAAGAGTGTGAACATACGTACACATACAAAAAAGATCTGAAAGGAAACATACCAAAATGCTAACAATGATTATCCCTAGATAATAAATTTAGGAAAAGTAGTAACCTCTAATTCTTGTGAAAAAACATTTTTATAATTTAAAAAATTTGAAAATGATATTTTCCAAAAAGACTAAACATTAGGAGATACTTGTGAGTCATCCAGATACTCCTGACAATAGAATATATCTTCAATGGTAGCTGAACTACCCTTCTTAAAACAGGCATTCAAAAATGAGCTTCTGCCATTGGGTTCTATAGATATATAAATAGTGTAAGTGATTCAATGGAAAGTTCAACTAAAGACTAAAAACAACTCAAGGGCACATCCTATGCTTAATGGTTAAGAGGCATGAGAAAAAAAGAAAAAGCTACACTATACTAGATAAAGCTAAAACCTTAATCTCATGCTTACTCAGCAGCAAGAAAACACCACCAAACATTAATTATGGAAGATTTAGTGATCTGTATAGTTACAGTTCTAGAAACACTTCCAGTGTGTGTTTATCTATGCTGTAACTCATTTGCTTTCTGCAAATTTAAAGGAACTTCTTAGCTGACAGTTCAAATACTTGGGCTACAATGATGGCTGAACAATTTCAACCACTCTAGAAATAGGCAAAAGGAAAACATCCTCATGTTTCAAAAATGGCACATGTACATATGTGCTCACATGAGAGAGAGAGAGAGCGCACACTTTATGGCTTTCCAACTTCATAATGAAGTCAGTTCTGAATACAAGCACATTTAGTGCCATCCTCCCCAAAGGACAAGGAAGGAGCAGGCACAACACTGTGTTATTAGACTGTACATTCATGAATGGTTACAACTATTACTGAACAAAGGTCCCAAAAGTAAAGAGTAGTGAGAGTCAAAGTGTAGCAGCTTACCAACTCATGCCTTTTTAAACCAATGATACAACAGATCCACTTAAGTATTAATTTCATCAAGTAAAATAAATGTTGAATAAAATGCTAAAAAAGGGGGGACTAAGTAAATAACTGCTTAAATTGTCTATCACAGGCATGGTGGTCACATTTTATCCTGCCTAACATCCATTGCCTCTACTCTGGATACAACACTCAGTTTTACTTTGAAGAACTACCTATCACATCTTGGGTCACCTCCTCTTCTAACTTCAGGAGTTGACATCCATGACCATACCATGTATTCACCCCTAAATAGAATGAGTATTCATCAGGCACATGGCCCATGACAGGCCCATTGGAAACAAAGATCACCAGCCTTGAACTTTTCTTTAAGCTCTTAGGAAAGAAGCAAATTATTTCTGAGTTCCATTCTGGAAAAATAAAAGACTATTACTGCTGGAGACATCTTTGTTACCACTTCAAAAGAGCCTACCAAACACTGAAAGTAATAAAGAAGGTGGTAGAATTAAGAATCAGTAAGCAACAAACAACTGATAAACCATTTTTACTTTTTTGTACTGGGGATTGAACCCAAGGCCACTTTACCCTGAGCCACAAGCCCAGCTCTTTTTTAAATTTTATTTTGAGACAGGGTCTTTCTAAGTTGCTGAGGCTGGCTTTGAACTTGCAATCCTCCTGCCTTAGCCTCCCAATTCGCTGGGATTACAGGAGTGTGCCACTGTACCCCACTCAATAAACCATTTTTAAAATCTGGATCCAACCATCCTTAAAGCTATTGTCATTTGATTCAAATTTCTATCACCTGAAACCAAAAGGAGGCAATAAATATGGAAGAAAGAAAGCTTAAAGGACTATCTCTTTTCTCCCAAATACTATCACATGTGCAGGGAAGCAGGCAGAGCTTCAACATATGAATTTTGGAGGGACACATTTAGTTCATAACATTACCTAAATTGGTTTCACATGCACACAAAAACTAGTTTAGAGGAGATTACTTTATGTTGTCTTCAAGAGGATCAGCAAACCTTCATTGTAGCAGAACACATCACTAGAATGTTGGCTACAACCTAAAGTGCATTTTGCTAGTCCAGTGCCTAAACAGAATATCACTCAAAAGATATTTGCTGAAAAAATGAATATGTGAATTAATACTTTGGCACTTATTTTCAATGCAAACTAAACAATAAGATGAATGATAAAATAAATGCATCAGCAATATGATACGACATGCAAAGGAGGGGTGCAGTGGTGCACACCTGTAATCCCATCAACTCAGGAGGCTGAGGCAGGATTGCCAAGTTCAAAGCCAACCTCGACAACTTTTCAAGACCCTAAATCAAAATAAAAAAATAAAAAGCTTTGGGATGCAGGTCAGTGGTTGAGTGCCCAGGGTTCAATTTTTGGTACCAAAATAAAAAATAAAGGAGAGGGGACTAAAGAATAATTACCCTCTCACCCCTCATCTAAGAATTGGAACAGAACCCTTCCTAAATTTATTGCAAGGATTAAATGAATGACAGATGTAAAAAATGCTCTACAGAGAAAAGGTGTCACCACATAATCTTTGGATAAAATTGCATGTTTTAAAAATATTATAAAACAACACCACCTGATATCAGTCATTAAGGAAGTCTGATTATCTGTTTGATTCATGGCCCAAAAATTATCAATCATAAGGTTACATACTCAGTAAATGCAAAAATATACATATTAGGAGCTTATCAAACACTAAAAAAATTATACAAGACCTGAGCAGATGGAAAAACATTCCATGCTCATGGTTAGGCAGAATCAATATAATAAAGATGGCCATTCTACCCAAAGCCCTTTACAGATTCAATGCAATCCCCATCAAGATACCTATGGCATTTTTCAGAGATATAGATAAAGCAATTCTCAAGTTCATATGGAACAACAGGAGACCCACACTAGCCAAAACACTACTCTATAAAAAAGAAGAAATAGGGGGTATCTCAATCCCTGACCTGAAATTATATTACAGAGCTGTAGTAGCAAAAACAGCATAGTACTGATATCAAAACAGAACCAAAGACCAGTGGAACCGAATAGAAGATCCTGAGACAAACCCTCATATCTTTAACTATTTGATCTTTGATAAAGGGGGCAAAAGTATAGTGTGGAAGAAAGATAGCCTGTTCAACAAATGGTGTTGGACAAACTGGACAGCCATTTGTAGACAACTGAAGCTGGATCCTTATCTTTCGCCCTGCACAAAAATTAAATCAAAATGGATCAAAGACCTGGATATTAAGCCTACAACTTTAAATTTACTAGA
>PVKS010053477.1:0-10391 GCA_004027875.1 Aplodontia rufa
GAGAGACAGACAGAGAAAGGGAGAAACAACTTTATTTAGTTTTTCACATGGCCTTAGTTGCTCCAACACTTAGTTGTGTACGTGGTGCTGGGGTTTGAACCCGGGTCCTTGTGCTTGCCGGGCAAGCGCTGAAACCGCTGAGCCACCGCTCCAGCCCCTGTTCCCTCTCTTCTTAAATAAACTCTGTTTACTCTGCTTGCCTCGGTGTCCCTCGGTTTCATTCTTCGACTCCGAGAGGACACGAACCCGACATCCACATCACCGGCGTCATTGACATGGGACTAGAACATTCGCCTACCACATCTGTGTAGAAATGACCACAAACTCGAGGCCACCCGGGAGACTTTGTTCAGCGTGTGGATTACGGTGATGGTCTCGTGTGTATACGTATATAGATGTCAAGACTTATCAAATTGTACAGTTTCAACTTGTACAATTTTTTTTGTACCCAGAATTGAACCTAGGGTTCCTAACCATGGAGCCACACCCCTGGCCATTTTTATTTTTTCTTTTGAGACAGGGTCTTGCTAAGTTGCTTGGGGCCTCCTTAAGTTGCTGAAGCTGGTTTTGAACTTAAGATCCTCCTGCCTCAGCCTTCTGAATCTCTGGGATTACAGGCTTGCGCCACCACGCCCTGCTCAACTTGTACAATTTTTGTTTGTCAGTTATACTTCAGCAAAGCTGTTTTTAAAAGCTTGTCATTCCTGTGGCCATTATGATATGAAAGCACGAAACCTAAACAAAGGCTCTTCCAGTTTTCAAAAACTCGTGATTCTCAGGGGTCGCTCACATCATTGATGAATGGGTTCAATTCTGTCTTCAGTCTGTTATTTTTCTGGGATTGTACCCACTTCATTTAAATTAAAATGTGTTCATTTACAATGTCAGCTCATCACTTGCAAATGGGTTGGCTAAACATATAAGAGCTTGGCAAGAGGCCAAACTGGACAAAGCCCCTAACACCACTGCCTATGGCAGCAACACCAAGGCACTGTCCCTGTCCCTGTCCCCATACTTGGCTGCAGCCACCCCTATGGAGGAGCCCTGTGGCCCCTCAGGGAAGTCATTTTTTCCTTATCTTCGGGTTTCCCGGCATTGGTGGATCCCTCTGCATTGGACCTCATACAATGAGGTCGCCCACTCCAGAGGACGGTACCAATGAGGGAATTCTGTGAGATTTACATGCAAGGGGTCTGCACACCACGGGTTAGACCTGCATCTGCTGATATAACGTACCCAGCTCAGGTTCTGCCTCAGTGGAAGCCCCAGGAGTAGAGCCAGGGGTGGGGGTGTTTCTGGGAGGGCACCTCCAGGGCGCGTGGTTCATTCATTCATTCCACAAACCTGAAGTGTGTGCAGAAGTCCCAGTGTCCAACTGTTAGCGGCTCAGTGGGGACCTGCAGCCCAGATCAGTGTGCACTGTAGCCGTAGGCCACAGGCCTCACGGGAGGGCTCTCTTATGTGGGCAGGGTCATCCAGAGGACCAGGAAGAGAGGGTGCACCAGTCATCTGTGCCCCGTGAAGCTGAGCGCTGGCTTCAAGGCCACCCCAGAGGCCTCAGCCCCCGGGACCCTCTGCTAGCTCAGGTCAGGCAGGCAGCACAAACTCCCCAGCCCAGGAACTTGATCTTCACCCTGTAGGAGAGCTGTCCTGGACTCCCAGGCTTCCCACTCTAGGCAAAGTGGAGGCTTCTGATTTCTTCAAGGAGAAAGTTAAAACGGCACACGGATCTATTTATTTTCACGGTAATATCAGAAAAGAAAAGGTTAACCCCAAGGAAAAGAGGGATGTAGCCTCCAAATGAAGGTTGTCCCAAGGTGTGGCTGGGGCTTTGTGGCTTATTGACCAGTGTCCCCTGCTAGGTCCCCAAGAGGCACCTAGCAAGTGGAATAGCCTGGGAGCTTCAGGGAATGGAGGGAAGAAGGTAGAAAGGAGGCAAGGCTTCGGGTGACACCTCTGGCCGGGGCCACAGTGACCCTTTGCAGGGACCTGAGGCCCGCTTTTCCTGAGATGTCCCATAGGTGACTGGAATGGGGCGGAAAGCCTTGTCCCTCTGTCCGCCTATTGTGCCTGTGTCCTTTGATGCCTAAACTTTTGGGTCGGGTTCTACTCAGCTCTGCTCGTTGGCCTGCTGTACATCCGGGGAATGTCTTGTCCAATGCTATAATACGGGGCTCACTTGCCCCGGACGCACCTACTCTTCCCGGAATCCACACCAGGGGCCCTTCAGGCTAAAGAACGCCTGCCAGCTGTCCTGGCACCCGTGCCCCTGGAAGATCTTCCCCTAACCCCAGAAGGGATGCGAACATTCCTCCCCTTTGTTAGCCTCCCCTCCCCCTCATTATTCCCATCCTGCTTCCAAAACCCCTCAGCCCTGGAGTGGAGCAGCTGAGTCGCAAGCTCCCTCTTCTCTTCCTTGGCCCCTGGATACAGTCTTTCCCCCAGCACTCCTCTCTGGGGCTGTGGTTTTTCCGTGGATGAGCCTCCAGTCTTGGGTTGGATGACAGAAGAGCCCTCTAGGTCTTCAAAGGAGTTTGGAATTCTGTAAAGAAAACCTCCAAGACAGATGTCAGTGACTCTGACTGTCTTCTGTGACCCATTTCAATTCTCTTTGTGCAGTGACAGAATGCGGGAATGGTGTGTCATAGTGAAAGACCATGGCTCCTGGGAGGTGGCCTTGCTGTGGCTAGTGGTGTGACCTTCTCCTGGCTCTGCATGTGGTAAATCTCAGGGTTCAGATGCTCCTACATTAAGCTAGACATAGTACTACTGAGCCCACAGTCACCCCGAGGGTCACAGGACAAGGCGTGGCTGTCAGCACCACTACTGGCTTCCTCTCCTGACCCCCTCCAGGTTCTGTTGGATGACCTCTTGGTTCACATTTTCTGGAACGTCTCCACTTTCACTCTGATAAAAATGACCCGCTGAGTATAGAGATGACTGGTGCAGGATGTGTGTGCTTCTGCAAGATGTCGTACAAATATATTTCCAAATTGGGATTTAAAAATTCCTACTGGTAGGGGCTGGAGCGGTGGTTCGGTGGTTACAGCTGTTTCCCCGGCATGTGCAAGTACACGGGTTCAAACCCCAGCAACCCATGTACACAACTAAGTGTCAGAGCAACGAAAGCCATGTGAAAAACTCAATAAAATTGATTCTCTTTCTCTCTCTCTCACTCACTGTCCTTCTCTCTTAAAAAAAAAAAATCCTAGTGGTAGTGGTGCATGCCTGTAATCCCAGCAACATGGGAGGCTGAAGAAGGAGGCTCACAAGTTCAAGGCCAACCTCAGAATCTTAGACCCTGTCTCAAAAGATAAAAAGAGCTGGGGGCATGGGTCAGTGGTTAAGCACCCCTCAGTTCAATCTGTGGTATCAAATATAAATAAATAAATAAGACTGGGGATGTAGCTTAGTGGTAAAGTGCTCCTGGGTTCTATTCATAGTAGAAAAAATAATTCCTAGTGGACCATGGACCATGTGTTTGAGACAATGTGATTCTGGTCCCCTTACTGAATTGTGTACTCAGTCCAGGCTGAGAAATTGTGCGTGTGAACGTAGTCCTAAAACAAACAAACGAACAAAAGTTTGGCAAAAATCAGTGAGCTAAGGCTTTCTAGCAAAGAGTATATCTCCTTATTTTTTAAAAATCAAGGCCACGGTTAGAGGTGTAACTCGAGTTGCTCTGACAGTAGAGGTTGGGCGAGAGGAGATGTTTTTCTCCCCCCCATGCAGGACTGTCAGGGGAGTCCGCAGGAGAGCCCTGGAGTGGGCTCGATGACAGCCCCCAGCGCCTGGGAAAGGCACTGGCCCTCGCTGGCTCAGCTGCCCTGGCCTTGCTCTTGGCGGAGCTGGGAGTGAGGGAATGGAAAGAGACTTTGCAGCAGTGACCTCTGGGAAACAAAGCCACATTTTTGACAAGAGGCCAATGACTAAGCATTAGCAGCTCCTCAGCTCCGAGCTGGCTCCTCCAGCAGAAGGAGGGTCAGGAGGTCAGCACTTTTCTCTGGAAGCAGCGCTCCTACTGTGTGATGGGCACTATTGTCCTACTGAGAGCCGAGATTGGAGGAAGGACTGCGAGGGTAAGGATTTCTGCTCCCTCCCACAGGACCTGGTGTCTGGATCAGCCATTTTTAACAATATGGATTTACCCATGACTGCCTGGGTTGGGGGCCCAGGACACTTGGGTAAGTGGGAAAAAGCTGTATACACAGCATCAGTTAGTAACGATGCGTGACAAATGACCCCCTGTCTTAACAACAAATAATAGATAGCAATCAGGTATTTTTTAAAAAATCATAACAATTTTCTGTGGGTCAGGATTCGTAGCAGTGTAACTTTTGGTTTGGCAGTGCTTCAGGGTCTGTCATGAGGTTGCAGTCAAAACGAAGCGAGGCAGCTGTTTTGGACCATGAGGCAGAAGTTGTTTGCTGAGGAAGGCAGGGCAGCAGAGGAGGCGGGTCACGGGGACCACGGAGCCCAGCCCCAGCCCTGGACTGAGCAGCCCGGTCCTGAGAGGGAGAAGTAGAATCCTGTCCCATTTCAGCCACTGATGTTAGGGGCTTTCCTGGGATAGGATTTTAACAGGTGGAAATAAGGAAAGGTCACCCTAGTGGGAGGAGCTGGAGTCAGGAAAGGTCCGGAAGCCCGAGTGCCCCCTTAAGAGGCGCTGTGGCTACTGACTCTCTTCATCCTCTCCTCCTCCTCACTGGCCTCTAGCCCTGGGCCAGGTCTTCGCACCGTGCGCTTAGTGAGTGGAACTCCAGCACCTCGGGTGAGGATGGGATTTGCTTCAATCTCACTTCTTCTAGGTAACTGCTTCCCCTGGAAATCAAGTGTGGTGTCTTCCGGAGACAAATCAGGGTGCTCATTTGAAATCATGGTGCAGAGACAGGCCACTTAGTGAGGACAAATCCAATCCCATGCTGGTCTCCTCCAGGACTCAGCCCGGGCTTCTACGGAACCTCATGGGGGGAGTGTGCAGACAGGTGTGCACTTAGAAAGAGGTAAGGACATTCCCAGATGTGGACTCCCTTCCTTAAAGAGCTGCTGAGGGTGGCTGGGCATTGCAGGGGAACGGAAGCTCCGGCTGCTTCAGAACCGCGCAACAAGGGTTCCAGTCTTAGCTCCCCTCTTGCTGGCTGTGTGACTTTGGGCAAGTTTCTTACCTCTCTGGTCTCAAGTTTCCTCTTTTGGAAGATGGCTGTAGGTGTACCCCATACCACAGCTGCTGGAAGGATTTGAGAGAAAGTGACTGACGGTGCCTGCCAAATAGTAGGCTCTTGATAATATTGTAAGATAAAAATTTATGAATTACAAAAATCTGTGCAGGGAAATCAATCCATGCAGAATAGAATCAAGTTCTACGGGCTCTTTGGTGCCCTGTTTCTGACAGGTGTGCCAAGAGGTGTGTTTGGGGAACTTTGGGTTCAATTCAGCTGCCATTGAAGGAGAAAAGGCGATGAGATATCCTTGCTGCCTCAGGTCTCTCTGTTGAAGCCACAGAGGCTGACACTTGGCAGGGTGTGGTCCTCACAATGACCTTGGCCTATGGCTACATCATTTCCAGAGGCTGGGCAAAATGAAAAGGTAAACATATTTCAAGATGGCCCTAGGCTGAGTGAGACCCTCTAAGTGCAGGGACTTTCCAAGCAAGGGGTCTGCATGGTGGCACAGGTCACGCATGTGTGAAGCAGGCCCTGGCCTGGGCTGCCCACTGCCTTGCTTTGCCCAGTCTGAGGGGTTTCTCAGGAAACATGTGTTCCAGGGCTAGCTTGGGCATAGCCTAGTGGTGGCACTCTACCCGTTCAGCCACCAGTGTCCCCTGCTGGTCCCAGAGATCCCTCGGCCTTTGGCATATCTGGAAGACCCACATCAGCCCCTGTTTGCAGTTCAGAAGCCCCACAGGGTCCCTGGGTCCTGCTCACAGGAGCAGCCTCCTGTGTACCTGGTGCGCTGGCCACCCTTGGACTCCGCAGGGTAGCCCAGCTGACTCTGTGCAGACCCCAAGGAGGAGTACAGCAAGAGTCCCCGGCCCTCTTCCCCCACCACTGTCCTTTCCAGGGCAGAAATCGCCCTCCTCCTTCTCCCTCCTCCTCTCCCCCAGGCTCTGCTTCTTGATGTGCTAACCCAGCTCCCAGATGCATCTCCACTGCCAAGCCTGGCGTTGGAACTGCAGGAGATCCAGAGCCAGCTCCTGCCTTGGCCAGGGCACAGGGCCTTCTGGAGGGAAGGCACGGAGGGACCAGAACCATGTCTCCCCGCGAGAGCCTCTGTGTGGCCGCATGCAGATCTCACCTGCAGCGGCAGCTGCTGTGCCTGGGTGATTGCTAAGTCAGAGGGACACAGCACATTTCCTAAGAGGAGCACTTACCTATGCAGGAGGGTTAATGTCCTGCTTTTCAGAGGAGGGGACAGGGTCTCTGAGAGGCTAAATTCAGCAGTCAAAATAAAATCCCAGATCCACGTTTCCAAATTAAACCCATCATGCCCCAGGCCCCAAACTTGCTCCTGTCCCCAGCTTCAGCATCAGCAAGCTAGGAGGAGTCCTCTCCTCCTCTGTCTCCTTATCTTGACAATCAGTTTTCAAATCCTGTGGCAACAGCACCTGACCGTGAGCCCCAAGGCCCTGGGCGAACCCTGAATATCTGCCCTCAACCATTCTCCTCTGCAGATGCCCTCACGTCTTTCTGGGCTTTGGACCTCTGGTTGGCCGCTTTTCTACTAGTTTTACCATCACTCCCACATCCCGGCACCCCTGCACTCTGTGGTCCGAGTGGCAGTACAGACCCTGGCCCCCCACAGCACAGGCCCAAGGCCCTCCCAAAGCCCTCCCACCTACATCTTCCACTTCCTGCTCCTGCTCCTGGGGTCTTGTGTTCATTTCCTGCAGCTGATGTACTGAATTTCCATGAACTTAGTGGCTTAAAACATCACAAGTTGATTAGCATATAGTTCTGGAGGTCAGGAGTCCAAGGTGGGCTCCGGAGGGCTAAGCCCACGGTGTTGGGGGGCTGCTTTCCTTCAGGGGGCCCTGGTGATAACTCACTTCCTGCCTTTTCCAGCCTCTAGCAGCTGCCTGCGATACTTGGTTTGTGGCCCTGCACCTTACGTCCTCTGCTTCCACCATCGCAACTGCTTCCTGTGGTCCTCCTGCCCCCTCTTATGAGGACCCCACGATTCCACAGGAAGCACTCAGGTAACCCAGGATCATCTGCCCTTCGTGGCCCCTTTGCCCCATAAGAAAGCGTATTCACAGGTTCCACGGATGTGGACGTCTTTGGAGCTACTGTCCTGCCTCCTACGAGCCCCCGGATCTTCCTGTTTGAGCTGCTTGGAAATCTTTGGCGACCTCCATACTTTTTGCTTTTTCATTGCCTCTCTTTAAATCCCCAAATATTCGATGTGATTTAAATGTGTTTCCTTATGCACGACTTGTGTCTTTTTTATATGTCACTCCCCTTCCTTTAGAAGCGTTAGGTTGAGTTGCTGTGCTGAGCTCCAGGGAGATTAGGTGCCCCTTCTCTGGGCTTCTGCAGCCTCCTGAGCTCACTGCCTCCCAGAGTCTGGGGGCTCTTGGGTCCAACTCTACGACCAGCAGTAGGCATGATGCTTGGAACAGAGTAGGTCCTCAGCATGTGTTTGCTGAATGAATCAATGAGTGAAAAAGTATTCCCAGCTGTTTCTAAGTTTCAGGGGCCAGAGAGGTGCAGCTTAGACACTCCAAAATTGGTACCCTTCCATGGTTGGTAGAGGTACATGAGGGAGTATATTTCAAACTGAGACTCTTCCAGCACATTCAAATGTATAATTGCCTAAGAATAATACAAGTTTACAAACTAATAATGGTGATGGTGATGGTGATGGTGGTGATGATAAAAGCAGAGGCAGATGATTCATTCTGGCCTGGGGGTCTAGAAGGCTTCCAAAACCATGTGGACCCTCCTCTTTAGAACAAGGGGTGAGGAGAGCATGAGGACAGGCACAGAGTCATGTAAGATGAAGGGGGAGCAGGAGCATTGTGGGAGATGGGCCATGGAGGGTCTGAAGTGGCTCACTGAGCAACTGGGAGTTACTGTTTCTGAGTGGGAGAGGGACAAATCAGCTGCCTGCTTCAGAAGAGCCCTCTGGCTGAGTGGAGGATGGATTGGGAGGAGAGGGAGAGTGGAGGCAGGGAGACCAGCCAGGAACCTAGAGTGGAGTCAGCAAGAGGCATCAGGGGACAGTCACTAGTGGAGCAAAAAGGGAGCGAGAGGTCGCAAAAAAAGATTCAGGGGAAGAGGCAGGAGGATGGGGATTTGGGTCCAATGGTGACATTTTGCAGTGCAAATAGCGATTCTACTGACATACAACAGGGAGGATGAATTAATTTCCCCCCAATATTACAATGAAAATTTTCAAACAGAAAAGTTGAAAAAAACTGTACAATAAATCCCTCTGTACTCACATCTCCACTCACATCTAGTGACGTATAATTAAATTTGCTCTATCACACATCTGTCTGCATCCATCTGCATCCACCGTCTGGTGCCTTCCACATTAAGCTGCCAGCACCAGAAACTCCAGCTCCTAAGTGCTTTTGCACCAACCAGACTCAGGATTTGTCTTTTAAGGTGCTTTTCTTTCTGATAACGTTAGCATTTCTTTAGAATTTTTGTTCCTTCATTCCATTCACCTGTTGCTGACCATTTGAGTTGTTTTAAGATTTTGAATAAGCTCTTGAGAACATTTTCTCATAACAAAATTAGTTTGCATGCATTCATTTCTGATGACGCTGAGTTTGCAGGGTGTGGGAGGCATCTAGCTGAAGATCCCAGGAGGTTAGACATGTGGGGAGTGGCTCTGGAGGGACTCTGAGCCTTGGGGCTAGCAGTATCAGTTTTGGGGACAGTAGCAGTTGGGCTGGCCCCTGCTCCACCTAGGAAGGCCCTGAGGTGCTCTGAGTGGGCCACTGGCTCCTGACCTTGGCTGCACATTTTAATCACCCGGGGAGCTTTTGATGATCCAGATGTCCAGGCCCCTTGGGTCACCTCTGGGCTGGGGCCTAGGCATGTCTGTGTTTTAAGTCTCTGGAAAGACATCAGTGGCAGCCAGGATTGAGAACGACTGGGTAGAAGAAAGAGGAAACTCTTTTAAGAAGCAGGTAGAGGGAGAAATAGAGAATGAGTTTGTGCCTCATGGAATAAAGCCCACAGAGTGGGATCAGAAGCCCAGGGTGATCATGGCCTGGGGACACATTTAGGGTGGAGGGCAGGACCTGACACCTCACAGGCAGCCAGGGTGCACAGGGTCCCAGAAGACCTCACTGACAGATCCTATCCTCTGCCCCGTTTTCCTCATCTGTGAAGAGGGGACATTCCCGCCCTATATTTCACTACTTTTATAAAGCATGGATTGTCAGATAGATAGTTCAAGGGCCACTGGGATGCTCAGAATGTTGGACCAGCAGAACCTTAAAGTTCATGAGACTGACTGGGATTATTAGAGTCCACCACACATCACAGGTTGACTCTAAACGGCAATGAGTGAAAATGAAAGAGGATTCCGGGTCCACCTAAAACCATGGAAAGGTTTAAAAAATATTTTAAAAAATTAATTCATTGGAGATGAAGTTTATCAATGCTATGGTTTGGATCTTGAATGTCCCCCAAAGTCTCATGTGCTCAGAGGTGGGGCTTTGGAGGAGTGATTGGATCACCTCTTTGGTGGATTGATCCACTGAGGGCTGAGTGGGCTGCTGGGAGGTGGCACCTAGAGGGAAGAAGTGGGTCACTGGAGGCATGCCCTGGAAGGGCGTATTTTGTCCCCAGTCTTTTTCTGTCTCCTCTGCCACATGCTCCCGCCACATAAGGTCCTCCTGCCTCACCTTGGGCGAACGTGGACTGACACCTCTCGAAATGTGAGCCAAAATTAATCTTCCTCTCTCTCAGTTGTTCTTTTCAGGTATTTTGGTCACAGCAATGAAAAGCTGACACAATAAACTGCAAAAGAAACAACTAGGACAACGCAACCAAGATCGGTTTCAGACAAAACGACTCGTCCAGTTGCATTGATGCGCTCGTCCTCTCTCGATTTCTGTGTGTCTCGCTGCAGAGGGGTGAGCAGCTCCGGGGCTGAGATCGCCCTGAGCAGGCTGATCTGTGCTCACTACTTGGGGACCAGCTGCTGGCATTCCTGGGAAACTGCTAGAACCGCAACACCTTGCATCCTACACCTTCCCTGCTGAGACAGCGGCTGCTTTTTCACAAGATGCCCAAGTGATTCACAGGCAGGTTAAGGTCGGTGGTGGCAGCCTGGGCAGGTGGGACTCAGGAAGGCTTTGCAGGATGAAGGAATTAGAACTTTGTTTCCTAGCCTCGGTCTCCCACAACACGAGAGCTGATGCCAGAAACCTT
>PVKS010053478.1:0-10390 GCA_004027875.1 Aplodontia rufa
CATCCAGGGCTCCAGCCATGGGCTCCTTTCGTGGCGAACTTTGGGGTTGAGGAAGTGAAATATTTCCCCTTTTCCTCATTTTCTGGGTTCAAGAGTGTGATTTGTACTTTGAGAAAATTGCTCTTGGTGGAGTAATTGGAGCTTCTTCTGGCTTAGCTTCGTTGTAATGGGTTACTTCAAGAGAGAACTCTCAGTGAATAATGAGAGGCAGCCAATGCCCATTTTGCCGTGTGTCTAATTCTTCAGATATCTGTGTCTCTCTTGGAAAATTGCTGATGCAGTGGATTTTTCCCAGTCAGAGTCAGAGCCCCGGCGAATGCTGTCACGCTTCAAGACGCCATCCAAACTTAAACTACTCTTAAGCATACAACTTACTACAAGGTCTATAAAAAATTACACTTGCGGCTGGCGCAGTGGCTCAGTGGTTACAGTGCTTGCCTGGCATGCATGAGTATGAGGGTTCAAACCCCAGCACCACATACACAACAAAGTGTCTGAGCAATGAAAGCCACATGAAAAACTAAAGCTGATTCTTTCTCTCTCTCTTTCTTTCTCTCTCTCTCTCTCTCATTGTGCCTCTCTCTTTTAAAAAAAATTACACTTATTTTATGAAAATGCTTGTATTTGGGGCTGGAGTGGTGGCTCAGAGGTTACAATGCTTGCCCGGCTTGTCCAAGTACATGGGTTCAAACCCCAGCACCCACGTATGCAACTAAGTGTCAGAACAATGATAGCCATGTGAAAAACTCAATAAAAATTGATTCTCTCTCTCTCTCTCTCAAAAAAAAGAAAAAAATAAAATGCTCGTATTTTAATTTTAGAGGCTTTTTGTTTTTATTTAAGGAACTACTTAACTATTTCATTTAAAAATTGGTTTTGTAGGGCTAGAGAGATAGCTTAGCATGCAGTGCTTGCCTGGCATGTGCGAGGACCAGGGTTTGATCCCCAGCACCACATACACAACTACACAGAGGAAAAAAAACAAAACAAAAAAGATGAAAAATAAAATCAATTCCCCTTCCTGTCTTTCTTTTTCTTAAAAAAAATGAGTTTTGTGAAAGTTTTAAATCTTTCTCTCAACTAAAGAACCTTATAAGTGTTTAAAAAAAATAATTCTCCAAGTCTCAAGTTCCAGAGTGAGTAAAGTTAGAAAATGTGGTAAACCAATATAAATATGCATAAATAAACAAATATGTAAATGTAATCAGTTCCCAGTTTTCATGCATGCTGCACATTAGAGCATAATAGTTTCATATTTTTCTTGGCCCCCAGAAGTAAATTATTTTCTAAACTTGTGCACCCCAGAACTAAATTCAAACACCAATTGAAGTTCACAATAAAGAAAATTTCTTACAAAATAAATTGCCTAAATTTTTCAACTATTTAATATTAAAATATTAGGAAAAGACGTTGCCTTAATTAGAGCAGTCTTCTCATTAAGGTATGATGCAAAGCGAGGCACAACTCAAGTAATCATGGGATATAACCAAGGCAAAACTCTTTCTTATGCAAAAACATAATTAGCTATATAATCAAAAGCTAAATAGAAAATATATTGATTTTAGTTGTTTTATGCTTTTTAGAAACATTAATTATAGTTGCCTTTTAGCAGTACCATAACATTTAAATTGCTAGTTAGCAATATTTTAACATATGAATTATCTAAAACTGGTTCGTTCCACTCCTTTTACCTACTCTGAAATCCTTTTCTGGTTAACATGTTGTGCAGAATCTGGAGCATAATATGTTTCTATTAATGGACTGTTTTATTCTTTAGACATTCTTTTTCATTATTTACTTGTTTTAGTAAAGATCTGTTTGAGGAGGAATTTTTAAAAAGTAGTACACTGTTTGGGGAATTATCCTGGCTTCCAGAATAAATGAACACAGCAACAGTCAAGTGCTCAGTCTCCCTAGCGTAAAGGTTAGGACTGGAATCCTGGGCCTGCCAGCAAGTTCTCTGTCCTTGGACAAACTAATTGAACTCTTCATTCCTCATTTTCTACTTTATAGAATGGAGTTAATAACAATAACCAGCACCAAGACCTTAAATGTTCTCATTAAATATCTGCTTCGCTAGTGTTGGTAACAGTGTTTTCATATCACCCATTTAAGATCCATACAGAAGACTCATGGAACAGAAAAAAGCTTTGAAGATGGGCTGGGAATGTAGCCCAGTAATAAAGTGCTTGTGCAGCATGCACAAAGCCCTGGATTTAATCCCCAGCATGGTCAAAAGGAAAAAGAAAGTTGGTTCTCCTTAAAAAATAAAAATTACAAGCTTCAAGGTAAAATGGCTGATTAAGCCAATTCAAGAAGAAGCTGATTTCAGTAGGGCTTGTACTTAAGAATCACAGGAATGATCTCTTGCTAATTCTAAGTGAAGCTAAAGCAGACCAAGCAACAATTTGGTGTCTTAGCCATGCTAACTACTGAAAGATTACTCAAAAGTTCTCCGACCAAAATTGTATTTGTTTTTGTTTCTTATACTTGTTTCATTGCTACTATAATCCAGCTCAGCATATAATATTCATACTTTCTTCATTGTTTTCCAAACTAAATGCTTTGAAATGACCTCTAATTCTCATTATGAAAACTTCATTAATCTTTTTAATCATATACCTTTTAATCATATCCTGTCACTAAATCAAAATGTTGAATTTTGTTCTCTATCTTCTTTATCAGATTTCTTTTGCATATTTTATAGTTTAAAAATAGCTAAAAATGATTGAAGAAGAAATAGGAAATGAGAAAATTCTGTGCTCAATAATAAAGGCTAAATAAGATAGTAACTAGAAAAGCGATTGAGGCAATTCACTATATCAACAATATAGGCTAAAGCTTAGGATCATACTAACAAGAATACAAAGAACATTTTATAAAATTAAGTATTCAATCATGATATTTTAAAAAGTGAAAATTTTATAGAAAACTAAAAGTTGAAAGAAAAAATTTAAACTTATAAAAAGCACCTGGGGAACTCCCAAAAAAGACTCCATATGACAAATATAATAGTGATTGGAAAAGCATAAAAGATGTTTTGTATAAGACATGATTTCTACATAGAAAACCAAAGTAATCTACCAATTAAAATTGATAAGTCTATGGCTGGGGATGAAGTTCAGTGGTAAAACATTCACGAAATATTTAAGTCCCCTGTTTCAATAACCAGCGTCATAAAAATAATAAGATAAAATAAATGAGGTGAGCAAAATTTGTGGTTTTAGAATCAGTAGAAAAAGCCAATTTAATTTATAGACACTACCAAAAATCACTTTATAATAAACATTTAAAAGATGCTATTTTGAAATTTTAATTATTAGAAGTGAAACTAACAGAAAATGAGCTCTTTAAATAGAAAGTGACAAAATGTTATTGAAAGATTAGAAAAGAATCAATTCAATTAAACATATCATTTATAATAAGAATAAAAATTACAAATTTGGCAGTTTTATTCAAATGTATTAATTGTACTGTAGAAGATAGAATCAAGATGGTGGCTTGAAGACAGCCACTTCCCCAGCGGCTCTGAGACTAGGCAGAAAATCCCCAGTTCATTTCCAGTTTCTCGAGGTGTGTTTGGAGGAGTAGCATCTTGAAACCCCAGTCCTAACCTGCTCAGTGGATTTGAGGAGCAGAGACTGGGGAGAAACGAGTGTTTTTTTTGCTTTTTCTCGGCTGGGACACGGCGAGCAGCTGCCTCCCGAGAGTGGGGGAGGAGTCAAGCAGCCAGTGAACTCAGCCCCACAGACTGTGCTTTAAATATAGCACTACTGGGGTCTTTGGTGACCTGCCACTGCTGCATGGCTGGCTGGCGAGTGGAGTTGGGGAGGATTATAGCACCCCGCACTCGCCACAGCAGAGAAGTCACAGCTCTTTAAATGTAGCACCAGAGATTCAAGATGGTGACCAACCCACCAGCAGTGACTCTGAGACGCTGCTGAGAATCACTCATGCTGCAGGACTGCACTCGGAGTCCCACGATCCTGCTATCTGAAGAAACAGACACTCTTCAAAATGATCACTTGCTTGCTATCATAATATATTGTGATACCTCTCTCAAAGAAAACTTTTACTATTGGTGCTGGTCACCAGCACATCTGTTTCAGTTGAAACGTGGATGAGTATCTGCACCTATAGCCTCTCAAGATCTTGCAGACTGGTCTGGCATCTTTAGGTCTGTCTTGACAAAATAGCTCCCCATCACAACAAGCAAAGCCATAAGATGCTCCAATTACTGAAGCAAGAGTAACAAAGTTGAACTACAAGACACACTCTCTGATTCTGAAAATGAAGAGAAGGGGAAATAACTCACCTCCTCAACCCCACAACTCTCCACCCAAGGACCCATAGCTGGGGCCTTAGATGAAAACCAAAGATATTGTATCAACATTATGATTAGTAATTCAGTCAAAGAGTTGAGAGAGGAAATAAGGAAAGAGATCAGAGAACAATTTCAAGAGATGAGACACTACTTTTACAGGGAAATAAGGGAGCAATTCCATGAGATGAAAGATCAGCTATACAAAGAAATAGACATTCTGAAAAGAGATGTAGAAGAGTTATCAGGATTGAAAAACACAATTAAACAAATCAAATCTTTACTGGATGATACCAACAACAGAGTATACTCTACTAAAAATAGAACTTCAGCCCTTGAAGAATGAACATCAGAAAATGAAGATCAGCTAAACATTGTTGAACTCAAAGAAGAAAAACAAGAGAAGCAACTTACATTACATAATCAGAACATGCAAATAATATTTGATGAGATGAGGCATAATAATCTGAGAATCATTGGTCTGGAGGAAAACTACGAACAGCAAACAAGAGGCATCAAGAAACTTTTAAGCAAAATCATAAGCGAGAACTTCCCTCATCTTACAATTGATCCGGAATATCATATCCAAGATGCATATAGAACACCAAATAGACTTAATCACATGAGAAACTCACCAAGACATATCATATACAAAATGAATAACAGAGAAATTAAAGAGAGAATTCTAAAAGCAGCTAGAGAAAAGCCCCAAATCACATTCAGAGGCAAACTAATTTGGATCACTATGGAGTTTTCAGAGCAAACAATGAAGGCCAGAAGAGCTTGGAACAATATCTTTCAAGTGTTGAAAAATAACAACTTCCACCCAAAGATAATATACCCTGTAAAACTCAGCTTCAAATGTGATGGGGAAATTAAGTACTTCAATGATAAACTCAAGCTAGCAAGATACATGAACACAAATCCTGCACTACAGAAATTCTCAAGGATGTTCTCCATTCAGAAGAAAATCCCAATGATATCCTAAATCCTTAAACAAGGGTGAATCAATAATCATATTATACACAAATTGACTTCCAAGATGACTCAAAACTCTGTAATTGTTACAAAGTCTGAGACTCAGCCTCAGACTTTGAATGGGAATGGACTCAATGCCCCAATTAAAAGACACAGACTGGCCAATTGGATCAAAAAACAAAATCCAACAATATGTTACCTGCAAGAAACACATTTGACACTCAAAAATAGACACAGGCTGAAAGTGAAAGGATGGCAAAATGTCTACCAGGCCTGCAGCCCAAAAAAGCAAGCTGGCATGGCGATTCTAATTTCTGACAAAATTAATTTCCTCCTAAAACTAGTCAGAAAGGACAAAGAGGGTCACTTTATCATACTAAAAGAGACAATCCATCAAGAAGATATAACAATAATTAACCTCTATGCCCTCAATTACAACCTGCCACAAATATATGGAAAAAATCCTTAAGGACATTAATCCCCTCATTGATCTCAATACAATAATTCTGGGGGACTTCAACACACCACTCTCAACTCTAGACAGATCATCAAACAAAAAATCAATAAAGACATCTCCAACCTAAACAACTCTATTAATCAATTAGGCTTAACAGACATCTACAGACTATTCCATCCTAAGACAGATGAATTTACCTTCTTCTCAGCAGTTCATGGATCCTTCTCTAAAGTAGACCACATCCTAGTTCACCAAGATAATCTTACCAAGTATAAAAAAGTGGGTATAATCCCATGTATTCTGTCAGATCATAATGCTATGATCTTAGCAATCAACAACAAGAGAAACAACAGAAACTACTCAAACACTTGGAAATTGAATAATTCCCTCTTAAACAAAGGATGAGTAAAAGAGGAAATAAGAGCAGAAAATGAGAAGTTCTTGGAATTGAATGAGAATGAGGAAAAAACATACTGAAATCTCTGGAAGAGTATGAAGGCATTCTTAAGAGGTAAATTTATAGCACTGAGTGCATACATTAAAAATCTAGAAAGAGACCAGATAAATAGCCTTATGCTTCAACTCAAGCGACTACAAAAAGAGGAACAATCCAACTCCAAAACTAACAGAAGACTGGAAATTACCAAAATCAGAGCTGAAATCAATGAAATTGAGAACAAAAAAAATGCAAATTATTAACAAAACTAAGAGTTGATTCTTTGAAAAAATAAACAAGATTGACAGACCCCTTGCCAACCTCACCAAAAGGGAGAATGAAAGAAAGCAAATCAACAAAATCAAAGCTGAAAATGAGGAAATCACCACAGATTCATCCAAGATCCAGAAGATTATCAGAACCTATTTTGAAAATTTATACTCTGCCAAGTTTGATAACCTGGAGGATATGGAAAGATTCTTGGACACATACAACATCCACTACAGGAGGACATTGAAAATCTAAACCAACCTATCACGGATAGCAAAATTGAAGCAGCAATCAAAGCTCTGCCAAAAAAGAAAAGCCCAGGTCCAGGTGGTTATAAGGCAGAATTCTACCAAGCCTTCACTAAAGAACTAACACTGATCCTCTACAAGCTCTTCCAGGAAATTGATAGAGCAAGAACACTCCCAGACATTTTTTATGAAGCAAATATTACACTGATTCCAAAATCAAATAAAGACTTGTCAAGAAAAGAAAACTACAGATCAATGTCCCTGATGAGCATTGATGCAAAAATCCTTATTAAAATTTTAGCTAATCAGATACAAAAGATCATTTAAAAGATAATTCATGATGATCAAGCAGGCTTCATTCCAGGAAAACAAGGCTGGTTCAACATATGCAAATCAATAAATGTAATTCACCACATAAACAGAATTAAAAACAAAAATCATATAATCTCTCAATTGACACAGAGAAAGCATTTGATAAAATTTAACACCACTTTATGCTCAAAACTCTGGAAAAGATAGGGATCAAGGGAAGATACTTTAACTGTGTCAGATCCATTTATGACAAACCCATAGCCAACATTATCCTCAATGGAAAAAAACTGAAAGAATTTCCACTGAATTCAGGAACAAGACAACGCTGTCCACTTTCCCCACTCTTGTTCAATATAGTCCTTGAAACCCTTGCCAGAGCTATCAGGCAAGACAAGGAAATCAAAGATATTCGTACAGGAAAAGAGGAAGTTAAGTTATCTCTATTCGCTGATGACATGGTTCTATACCTAGAAGACCCACTAACATCGGCCAGAAAAATCCTAGAGCTTATAGGTGATTTTAGCAAAGTAGCTGGCTACAAGATCAACTCCAGTAAGTCACTAGCTTTCCTTTACTACAGCAACAAATCCGTAGAAGAAGAAATCAGGAAATCTTTCCCATTCACCATCTCCTCCAAAAAAAATGAAGTACTTGGGCATTAACCTTACAAAGGATATTAAGGAGCTCTACAAAGAAAACTATCAAACACTAAAAAAAGAAATTACAGAAGACCTGAATAGATGGAAAAGCATTCCATGCTCATGGTTAGGCAGAATCAATATAATAAAGATGGCCGTTCTACACAAAGCCCTATACAGATTCAATGCAATCCCCATCATAATACCAATGGCATTCTTCACAGATATATAAAAAGCAATTCTCAAGTTCATATGGAATAGCAGGAGACCCAGACTAGCCAAAACATTGCTCTATAGAAAGGAAGAAGTAGGGAGTATCTCAATCCCTGACCTGAAAGTATACTACAGAGCTGTTGTAGCAAAAACAGCATGGTATTGGTATCAAAACAGAACTGAAGACCAGTGGAACAGAATAGAATATCCTGAGACAAACCCCCATATCTTTAACTATGTGATATTTGATAAAGGGGGCAAAAGCATAGGGTGGAAGAAAGATATCCTGTTCAACAAATGGTATTGGGCAAATTGGACAACCATGTGTAGACAACTGAAGCTGGATCCTTATCTCTCACCCTGCACAAAAATTAAATAAAAATGGGTAAAAGATCTGGATATTAAGCCAACAAATTTAAACTTACTAGAAAAAGAAGTAGGGTCAATGCTACAGGACATAGGCGTCGACAACGCCTTCCTCAACAAAACTCCCATGGCTCAAGCAGTAAAGTCAAGAATAAATGCATGGGATGCAATTAAACTAAAAAGTTTTTGCACAGCTAAAGATCTAGTCAAGAGCATCAAGAGAGAACCTACAGAATGGGAGAAAACCTTTGCCTGCTTCACCTTGGACAGAGGGCTGATATCCAGAATATGCAAGGAATTAAAGAAACTAAACACCAAACTCACAAATAATCCAATCAATAAATGGGCTACAGATCTTAAAAGAAACTTCTCACCAGTGGAATCCAGAAAGCCCATAAGTATATGAGAAAATGCTCTACACCATTAGTTATAAGGGAAATGCAAATCAAAACTTCAATGAGATTCCACCTCACTCCTGTTAGAGTGGCAAAAATAAAAAATTCAAACAACAGATGCTGGAGGGGCTGTGGGAAAAGAGGAACACTGTCACACTGCTGCTGGTACTGCAAACTGTTTCAGCCACTCTGGAAAGCAGTGTGGAGAATCCTTAAAAAATTAAGGATGGAACCACCTTATGACCCAGTGGGATCACTCCTGGGTATTTTCTCAAAAGAACTATAATAAGCATATTATGGCGATGTGGCTTTATCAATGTTTATAGCAGCTCAATTTACTATAGCTAGATTATGGAATCAACCCAGATGCCCCTCACTTGACGAGTGGATACAAAAACTTTGATATATACTCAATGGAATACTACTCGGCCATTAGAGGAGACGGTATTATGGTTTTTGAAGTGAAATGGATGGAGATGGAAAGAATTATGCAAAGGGAAGTATCCCAATCTCAGAGACTCAAGGGCCTAATGGTTTCTTTCATCTGTGGAAGCTAGAATACCTCAGGAAGCAGTATGTTAGACGGCAAAGCTAATAGTAACTTCAAATTGTATGATTCTTTTCACAACAGGGAGACAACTCCCTAGGATACTTGGAGGCATAGGATGGGGGACAAGGTGGGTAGAGGGCTTAGGAAAATCACCTAGGAGACTGGAGGAATCGAATATAGGGGAATCATCTCAGAAGGTGATGTCTGACCTCCATGAGATATCCATTTAACTGAGCGGTTCTTCTGAGGGAAACAGCAACATGGGGAACCCAAGCTGGGCATCCATGACATGGCATTAGCCCTAGATAACTAATTATATACTCATTTGTTCTGGAATATTTGATAATGTTTCCCCCTCAATTGTAACTATATATCACCTAATAAATAATAAATTAAAAATATTTGAAAAAAAAAAGAATTGTACTGATGGTCAAATCATGATTTCCTTTTATACTATCAATCATTCATTAACATTTATTTTTGTAATAAACATAAGAAATTATAATATAGATATATGCTGTGCCCTTAATCAAACTGTTTTGATCACAAGAAAAAATAAATCAATTGCAATTAACTCAAGTATTAAAAATTGAGAAGTCTAGGAAAGATTTTGTATTAGTCCCACCAGATCTGAGAAGTCAAACAACGTCATCATCAGGACCCTCTTGGCCTCTCATCCTCTCTTTTCCCCAGTGTTATCTCCATTCTCAGGTCCTCCTGCCTGGCAGTATGAGAGTAGTCAGCTGTTATACACTGAAAAAACCTGTGCTCTGCAGTCCCAGCAGAGAAGACAATGCTTCCCCAACAGCTACAACTCAACTCTGGGAATTTCATCCCATTGGCCTTGTTTGGTTCCCAGGCTAAACCACAGTGGCCATGGGAGGAGGAGGTGGAAATGGATTGATGGACTTGAGTAACACTCGCCTGCCTGGGAGCCGGAGTGGGGTCCACCCACCTCAGCCACATGAGTTAAGAGTTATGATGTCCCCATCCCTAACTACCAAAGCTATGACCAGAAGCAAGATAGACCAAAAATGACACATGTCCATAACAGACATGTGCACCAAAATAGAAAATTTCCAAATTTTGTTTTCCTATTTATAATCAGTAATCAACCACCATCATCAACTAAAGATTTGTAAATTTATTTTTCTAATTCTGATTCTTCCTTTGAATTTTAGAGTTATACCAAAGGTAAAGAGACAT
>PVKS010053479.1:0-10388 GCA_004027875.1 Aplodontia rufa
TAGGAAAGCTTTCATGCTGTTCCAGAGGTTTCAATATGTTGTGTCTTCATTTTCATTCTCATCCAAGAATTTTTGGATTACTTCTTTCATGTCTTCTTGGATCCATTCTTCATTTAATAGGGTATTATTCAATCTCCATGAATATGTGTGTTTTCTGTTATTATTATTACTGTAGTTATGTGGTTTTGAAAAAATATTATGTGGTTAATTTGCTTTGAATATCACCAATAGTCACCCTGATTGACAGCTCTTGTAACTGATAATACAAATCCAAGGAAGGCATGCTTACCCAAATACACTAGACTCAGAGTTATTGGGTGCGCTGCAAACCTTACATGCAAATAGCATTGAGTTCCAAATTTAAAAAAAGCAAAATATGTTATTTTATTCATTCTGCTTTTTAAAATCATTTCAAATGCCACACTTAAATAACCAATAGCTTCATTTTGTAGGGAAAAACATATACAATGGCAAAATTAATGAAAAATGTGTAAGTATTAAAGTTGAAAAGATTCTTGACTTAGAATTAAGAGGTAAAGATATTCATATTGGATCTTTCATGTCTGGGCTGCTAGACCTTAGAAAGTTATCTAATTTCTCTGATTTTCATTTTGAATTATTTGATTTCTAAGTTACTTAAGTGTATATAGACACTAACACATACTATATCTGTGTATATATTCATAATATTTGTTATGATTTATGTAAGGGTTTAGTTGAAATTGTCTTCTTACTACATACATGTGTTTATTTCAGAAAATTTGGTTAAGGTTGACCTAAGCAAAAATAAAATTTACCATCATCACACCGTTTAAAATAATGATTACATATATTTAGGTGTTTCTGCACAACATTCATGCTTATCTCTTTTACATATATTACCATATTCTGTTTCAACTTGTTTCTATTTCTGAATCATTTGAAACTTTCTACCCTTTCAAGCATTTTTCCATAATGTGATTATTTTATATTGTAGCTAATTATATCATGTGAATTTATGGAACTACTAACCTTCTATAACCACTTCCCATTAATTATCATGAGGTAGATAACATGGTTGTTTACCTAGCACTCTTCTTAGTATGATATTTAGTTATTCAATCACAAGGTTATTGATGCTTTTGAATTCATGTACATTCTATTACAATTCTGTAATATCAATATATTTCCTTTAGTACACAGGTCCTTCTAAATAACTTTATTGGACATATTACCAAAATTGTAGTTACAATAATAAACCAAACACAAAAATCCTCACTTGGGGAATAAACTTATAGATGTGCAACTAAAAAATGTAAAAGATTCAACATATTAAAGATTTGGCTCAAAATATCAAATTGCTAAATAGGTAGGTTATATATATATTTAAAACAACTTAAGCATCCATCAACAGATGAACATATAATAGAGAATATACATATGCATACATTTATGTATGTGTCTACACGATTAATGCTCTTTAGCCATAAAAAAAGAATTAAATCTTGGCATTTGCAACAACATGGATGAACCTGGAAGAAATTGTTAAGTGAAATAATCCAGACACAGAAGATAAATACTGCATGATCTCACTCATATGTGGAATTTTAAAGTTGATCACAAAGAAGTAGAGAAGCTGGAGACGTCAGGGAACTGAAATTGGGGAAATGCTGATATAAAGTTACAAAATTTAAATTCGAAGAACTAAATTCAAGGAATCTATGGTACAACATCGTGGCTAAAGTTATAAACAATATTATACATTCTTGGAAGTTACAATAGAGTATATTTGAAGTGTTCCCACTACAAAATGATTATTACTTAAGGTAATACATATGTTAATTAGCTAGACTTAGTCCTTCTGGGACTAGGATATATATTTTGATCTTACTGAGCAAAGTTCTCTCTCTCTCTCTCTCTCTCTGCCTTTTGTTGGCCATGTACTGACCTGCTTTCTTCTGCCACATTTTTCAACCATGGTGTTCGGCCCTACCTTGAACCGCAAGGAATGGAGCAAGCTATCTGTGGACTAAGACTTCTGAAAACGTCAACCCCATATAAACTTTTCCTCCTCTAATTGTTCTTTTTAGTTCTTTTGGTCATATCAGAAAAGAAAAAAAAATAGGCTGACTAAAACACTTATTATAAGTTTTTACTCTGTAAATATTTTATTTGTTTAAATGCTTTTTTCCCTAATAACATCTAGCTTAAAACATAACACATCATATGGCTATACAATCTTTTTCATTTTATTCTTATAGCTAATTTTATAACCTTTTTTTCTACTTAAAAATCACTTATGTTTTACTTTTTAACCTCTTTTTTTGTAAGACACAACCACACATGTTAGCTTAGGCCTGCACAGGGTCAGAATGAATCAGCAGTTTCACTATTTTTATCCTCCACATGTTGTTCCCTTGGAGACTTCAGGGGCAATAACAGGCATGGAACCAGGATTCCCTCTGATGACAATGGCTTCAGCAACCCATCCTGAAAGGCCTGAAAGATGCTCTTCTTGAGAAGGTATCATTCTTTTCCAGAAATATGTCTATGGTGGAGTGCTAGTTTTCTTTCTTTTTTCCATCATAGATTTGCTTGTAAACACATAATACACCAAGAACATTCCTTTCCATGAATAAAAACCATTTGTTATGGTTGGAATGTGAGTTATACCCCAAAAGCTCACATGTGACAATTCAGGAAGACTAAGGTGAACTGATTGGGCTATAAAAACCTTAATCCAATTAGTGTGTTAATCCCCTTACTGTAAGATGGTAGGGTGTGGCTGAAGGAGGTGAACCATGGGGGGCAACACCTTTGGGATATACATTCTATATGTGGTGTGGGGTTTTTCTGCTATGCTTCCTGATGTGACACCTTGAGCCCTCTGTTTACTGGAGCCATGCCTGCCACTATGATGTTTAGCCTCACCTTGAACCCTGAAGAATAGAGGCAGTCTTCTGTGGACCAAGACTTTTGGAACTGTGAGCCCCTTTCCCTCCTGAAATTATTCTTGTCAGGTCATTTAGTCACAGCAGTGAAAAAGCTAACTTTAGCACCAATTGATGTTGAGTTCAAGTTTCCACATTTTTAAGAAAGCTCATTAGTCTGCAAAAGCTTCTTCTAAGACTTTCACTTTGGGGCTGGAGTGGAGCTGTGGCTCAGTGGTTACAGTGCTTGCCTGGCATGTGAATGTATGCGTATTCGAACCCCAGCAACACATACACAACAAAGTGTGATGCAACAAAGACCACATGAAAAACAAAATAAAATCCATCCTCTTTCTCTCTCTCTCTCATCATACCTCTCTGTTTAAAAAAAAATTAAAATAAAAAAAATGCATCCTTCACTATGAATTTTCTTGGAGGAGCTTCCTCTTTTCCTTCTCCTATACTTTCATTTCCTCTTGCTCTTATTCAACTATGCATTCCTGTTCAGTTCCAACAACTCCCCATTAGTCAATTCCTCAGGAGCTGCCTCTGGAATGCCTCAGTGCCTTCCTCTTTCACACCCAGGTTCATGTTTGTTTGCCTTCTCAACCTCAGCTTTGTTGAATTTGCACATTCGTCATCCTGGAAAAATCCCTTGATTCCTGTTGAGTGTTTCCTTGCAATTGCCTTCCACACACTCCTTAATTACATCACCCCATCCCAAGCAAGTTTCTTGATGCACTCATGTGTGTGGTCCTACCAGAATTACATTAGTGACTTCCTCAGTGGTAGCAATAGCATGACCAAAGTTCCTTAGATAGTAGGTCTTAGAAGCTGCTACACTACCTTGACCTGTTGGTTGGCTCAAAGAGGTGGTGTTTTGAGGTAGCAATGCCACTCTAATATCAGAATGAAGCTCACCAACCAAAGGACGTGTGGGAACATTACCAAAACTAAGAAAGATCTCATAAGTTATATTATTCTCTCTCTAGTTTCACCAGCTTAGAAATTCAGGAAGGCATCTTGGAAGACTATATAGGTATTGTTATGGTGAAGACCTTGGTTTCAATATATAGTCTTCATTATTAATGAAACAATGATCCAATACTGACCAATTGCAATACATTGCAATATTGTCCTTAAACACTCTGACTTGAAAAAAACTGTAAATGCTCAGTGCAGTGGCTTGTGCCTGTAATTCCAGAGGCTTCAGAGAGGCTGAGGCAGGAGGATCTCAAGTTCAAAGCCAGCCTCAGCAAATTAGCAAGGCCTTAAGTAACTTAGTGAGACCTTGTCTCAAAACAAAAATGAAAAAGGGTTGGGGATTTGGCTCAGTGGTTAAGCACCTGGCTCAATCCCTGGTAGGAAAAAAAATGGAAATGAATTGGACTTCTGATGAATGAAGGTACCTTTAGGCACCTGTATTACCAATTTTTGTATTGAAGATTTGCTCTGGCAAGTAATTTTTGTCCACAATCAGCCTTCCTAGAGCCTTCAAAAATTCACCAGCTGCCTTCACATCAGCACCCTTAGCTCACCACTTACGTTCACATGATGTAGTGAATAATGATTCTTGAATCATTCACATCACTCAGAGACAGAAATAAATTCATTTACAGTCAGGCCCAGCCTTTTCTTTCAACACTGTAAACATTTTGCTTTGGTCATGTTCATTGTAACCCTGAGAGGAATATGCTTCGATATCTGATCTTCAATCTAAGCCATTAGAAGTTTCTCCATATCTGATATATCCCCTTCTCAAATTTTGTTAGTCTTGCTGCTGTCGATAAAGCAGATAAGCATAACTTTTAATGGCTTCTGTCATGTGGTTCTTGTTCTTCAAGATTATAGTATAGTGGAATGGGACATACCTGACTGGCAAGCAATAGTCATCATTGATGTTCTACCTTCATTGTCTTTAAGCACTTTTAATTTTTTTTTCCAGATCAGTCACTTAATGTGGCCTCTTATTGGCAAAATTTGCAGTGAATTTTGTACCTTTAAATACCATGATGAGCAAATTAGAAAATGATGCAATTGAGAGAGGCAAACACAAGATATATGAGGCTGCTGCTGGCATAACACAGCACCCTACTTCATAAAGCAAATGTTTGAATAAATAGAAAGGATATACTCTATCATAATAATTAAAAGTATAGTATGATAAATATATCAACCATAATATACTCACTTCTTATCAAGTATGATGTAGTGTACATAGTCGTATTCCTATATTTTTATATGATTTGTTTAAACCAGTATCACCAATACATGGGTAATATGCTACAATATGGTGCATGATAGCTATGATGTCACTAGGTCAGAGGAAATTTTTAGCCTCATCATAACATTGTAGGATTATGGTTGTATCTGTGGTACACCTTTGACCTAAACATCACTATATGGTACATACTATAGTTCACAGGGAAATAAAAATCTCTTTGTACCAATGTACACCTGTTAAAATGAATATTATTTTACACATTCATTCCTTTATTTATCTTGCAATTTTGCATCAATTGCCTATTATAAGAACTTTGAAAGAATATAAGTCAGATTAATTATATAAGTAGCTTATAAGAATTAATTTTACCATTTGAATCAAAGTTTATATGGACTGATATCATAGGTGTATATGGAAAAGGAATGTAGTATGAATTTTAAACCCTGGAATTTGAGAGAAAATCTTAAATAGAAAGAAATTTATATTTTTGTCATTTATCATTTCTTAAAATTATATAAAAAAGTTGATTTAAACATTGATTCCAAATTTTCTAATTGATTATTCTCTTAATGGTTCCATTTGTTCCTTTAAAATTTGTCCTTCAATTTAAGATGGATCTGTGAAAGTTATTGTGAAGCTCTGAGATCATTCGTATCAACCAATTTTTCCTTTGTCAACTTCAAGAATCCTTATCAAAAATCATTAGATATTAGAATGCATCAAATGCAACTTGAAAATATTCATTGTCTTTTCAATACACCATCTTGTACCAATATGGAAAGGTTTTTCTCAGAGTAAACTTTTATTTTCACAAGTCAAATCCAAAACATCTGTTTCAACAAAAATAGTAAATTAAAAAGAGGATACTAAATTTTTACAAGATAGTCAAATGAAGTTGTATCCTGCTACCCACAGATATAAATGACATGAATGAAGACATTAAATTAATTTGGGAGGTTATCTTAAATAGAATTTGACGCTTTGTGAGAAGCCATCTTCTAGGTCATGAAAGGAAAAACAGATCATAGAGTAGAGTGTTCCATATGCCCATGTGAAAAGTTCAAAGAGAGCTGCAAACAAGTTCATCTTTCACAGCCATTATGTGTCAAAATTTACTTACTGACCTATTACTGTTGTTTATTTTATTGGGGAGACCTAAGCAGTGGTAGCAATATACCAACATGTATATTGACTCATATACAGCTGGTTTCAATTTGGCTTCTGTAGTAGTACAGGCACGTGTACCACCAACAACTGTAGTGATCTCTTGCAAACCCTACGTTCTTTCATTCTGGTAGCTCTTTATTTCTATTTTCTGCACTTATTCAGAGGGAAATAAAGAAGACACACATACGGCATAGTCACTTCTAAAACGTCTTGACTTAGAAATGGTATATTTCACTCACTCCTGCCTTCCTTTACCTAGAAATAGCCCAGCTACCTACATGGGTAGAGGGGACATGTGTCCCAGCCTGCGACCAAGGAAACACACCTTTAATGGAGCAGTTTGTAGTGTCTGTCACATTAGCTGAACATTAAAAGCATTTTTCTCAAGTAAACATTATTTGGAAATTAGCTATGAAAATAAGGGTATTGTAATATTCTAAACTCATCCACTGCAAAGTTATTTTAAAGCTATAGCAGCATGTAGTAAAGCTTCATAGTGAAGAATTAAACATGTCTTTGACCACTTTCTGCAGTGCTTCCACCAGCGTCACACTCTTACACTGATGAGTCTGTTCTACTCTTATTTGCTCAAAGAAAAAAATCACATTACTACTGTTCAAACTACTATGCAGCTCTGATTGGCTGAAATTTAAAAAAAAACACTTTTAAGTTGTTTTTACTATTACGAAGACTAGAATATTGAATTCTTACAGTTTAGCTAAAGGGTAAAACAATACCACAACAAGGGTGAAAATCAAGCATGTATCTATCATACCAAAAACCATACATCTAGACAAACAGAGATGGTCAAAAGTGAACAGATATTGAATTTCATTTTTTTAAGAGAGAGAGAGAAAGTAATAGTGAGAGGAAAGAGAGAATCAATTTCATGTGGCTCTCATCGCTCTGACACTTCGTTGTTCATGAGGTGCTGGGGTTCAAGCCCACGTCCTCCCACATGCCAAGCAAGCCCCACAACCAGGAAGCCACCACTCCAGCCCCTTGGATTTCATTTTTTAATATGTGAAATATCTTTCCACTTCTTTTTAATGAGTTTCATGTACAACAAATATGTTTTAAGTGGACGAGTAGACGTGCCCTCAATTACATATTTCAAGAATATTCCTTTTGTGAATAAACACTTTTTTTAAAAAAAAAGGAAGATTGATAAAAGATAACTGCAAAGGGTATTGCAAATAAAATGTTTAATTAAAAGGCCACAACAGATATTATGGGCATTTAAAGCTGAGGCTTCATGCTATATTCCATTTGGTTCAGAGTATAGTTTTCATGATTTATTGACAGCTGCTATGGACGGTTCTTTATTTTCAGCTCATCCCAACCCTGGTCAAACAATACAACCCTCCTGCTTTTTTCAATATTTTCCTAATATCTCAGCTCATTTAATTCTATTGATCCACTGAAGAGTATAATGGCACTGAAACTGGAATTAATAGCACCTCCCTTTGCCAGTGCTAAGAGCTTTCCTATTGAGTCTGTGGACCATCACACGAAATCATAAAAGTAGACAAAAAAGTAGAGTGACCTTTATCGGCTACCATTGTACTGAAAAATTCAGCAAACCTCAGAACATCATTTTCAATTTTATGGCACTGTTTTCTTAAATAATAAGAGAAGGGGGAAAAAAGGAACAACTGACCCCTGTTCAGCATTTACTTAAGCAGAATTGGCATTAATAGAGTATTCTGTCAAAAATTCAAGCTCAAGAAAATGTATGGCTTTGTCCACAGCAGCAGCTATCTTAGCAGATTGCACTGTCACAGCTTCACACAAAGCACATTGCAACACCATTAGTGGACATAAATAATGCACAAGCTCTTATGCAGTACTCAGCTAAGTGCATGGAAACCTTGGGCTCCTGTTGTCAGAAATTCAATGGATTAGTACCTAGATTTATTTTAAGTCTGTAAAGCACTTTGTTCTTGACAGCGTTCAAAGTAGAAAGAGTGCTATCCTGAATGTGCATCTTAATACTGTCATTCCTGTCTTGTAAGAGTAGATGATATATGGGCTACAATATTTCGTTTTAATATTTAAAGTTTTCACTGTGCAGATGCAAAGAAATATATGAATAGTTACCTACTGTTACTTTATTGATCGGGAAAAGAACAAAGATTACCAGTGTCGTTTCACAGCAAAGTGGTAAAATGGAGGCATTACAATTAGACTTTGGTAAAACAGATAAACAAATTGTAAACCTTAACCATCATCTTTAGAAAATCAGGGGATTTGGACATTCAATTTCTGCTTTCTAAGTTCACCTATATATTTGAAACCACATCTGGGGAAAATTTTCAGCATATTTACATATAATTAGCAGTATTTACAGTTATATAATTCCTTCTACTATGCAACAATGGCTCCTTTTTTGAAGGCTAAGTGATTTTACACTGTTAACATTTTGCTGAGCAAGAACTATTCCAAAATGTTACTCAAAATTGCTTCCCTATAACTTCAGAGATTGTGGGTAGTTTCTGCCTGTAGATATGTTTAGAATGTAAGCCTGATAATCTTCCATGCATTGCAAGGATAAAAGACACTCTTGTGTAGATTAAAAGCAGTTTTCTATGGATACCAGAATGTAATAGAAGAACGGAGGTACCTCATTTGAAGGTCAATCTTTCTCAATTCTATAAAGACATAAAATCCTATTTTAAAATAATATAGTTCCTTTTCATTCAGCCTCCATGGTTCACGAATTTCAATACAATTTGTTGAAATGCCACTCAATGAATTAACTATTCATTATCAGGCCTTAAGATTTTTAAAGTGAAATATGTAAGTAATATCTGGAATGAAATATATTAAATTCATTTATTAAGCAAAATATACGATGCCATATCAAACAATTCATAATTGACTACATCGTACTGTTTAATTAAAATCTGATTTTTAAACCCAGTTTCCCTGGATTAGAAAGACTTGTTTTGTTCAGTGTACAAGGCTCTCCTTTTACCAAAACGATCTGTGTTTATGTTCCCTTATTTCAGTAGACAATCCATCAAACATACTGTTGAGAGGGCTGTGATTTGCTGCTTGTAAAGAACATGGCGAAAAGGCCAGTTAATATTATATCTCAAGATATCTTGAATTGATTCTTAAATGAAAAGATCATATTCTTGAGAATGAACATGACTGAAAGAATTTTATACTGAATAGGTAAAATCCCCAACCTACTAAATTATTTTACTCCAAAGCAGTTTACATTGCTGAAAAGTTCAAGACCAACAAATAATTTGCATATTTTGATCAATAGGTGGCGCTTTTCCCCTTTCTGACAGTCTTCAACACAGAATCATTTTCTGACAGTCTGCATAGCAGAAGCCCGGTAGAGTTAAACTTAAAGTGTTGAGAATTTTCGCCATTACTAATAAAATACCAAATATTTCAATTCGCTTTAAATTTATATTAATCTTTGCAAGCCCATAAGGTTTCACATTATTGTTGCCTTTTTAAAATTATCTTTTGATTTATTATCAATTTTGCTCATGTTAAAGAAAGCTCTTACTTATTTTCCCAGGATATACAAGAAAAAAATCTTTAACCTTTGGATCAGTCTCCACTTACCCAAGTAGAAAATTTCTGGAAAGAAGTCTTATAGAATATTTGATATATTGAGCCTCCTTAAATATCATTACCATAATAAATGTACTTTACAATTTATAGAAATTGTGTCAATAATGAAGCATGTACTTATGATAAACCACATCTAAAATGTGTAATAAAAACAGTACACACCAGTAGAAAATTTCAGCAAAAGAGACACTTTAAAAAAAACAGCATATCCAAATTGGTTATGTAAGGATGTATTTGATTTATTTACACTAAGTTTTTGCAATTTAATCAAACATACTGATTACAGGTTATTTAAAATCTTTTTCAATGGTAGTTGGTAATTCTTGAAATTTCAAATTAAATGGGATTTATAAAAATATTTCCTTCAAAATGTATTTCTCTAAATTAATACTAAAATACATATATAATATATGTAATAGTTATATAATATTTCTCTTCAGGAAGACTTATATCCATGCACTAATATATATTAACAAACTTCTAACATTAAG
>PVKS010053480.1:0-10395 GCA_004027875.1 Aplodontia rufa
TCCCTACACCTCCCCCATCCCCCTCCCTACACCTCCAAATATCCTAGAGAGCCATCCCTCTATTACTCTGAAAGTCATTCAATTTGAGGTTTTGTTAGGTTAGCCATCTGCCCTACTGCTTCCCCATAAATTCTAGCATCAACAGATTAGAGAAACCATTCGGCCCTTGAGTCTCAAAGCTTGGGAGACTTCACTAAGCATAATTCTGTTCATCTCCATCCATTTGATTTCAAAAGCCATAATATCGTCCTCTCTGATGGCCGAGTAGTATTCCATAGTATATATGTACCAAAGCTTTTGTATCCACTCGTCAAGTGAGGGGCATCTGGGTTGGTTCCATAATCTAGCTATAGTAAATTGAGCTGCTATAAATATTGATGAAGCCAGGGCCACCTCATTCTTACTAAGCTATATGGACATCTGTATTTTTTCCTGCTCCTTTTCTGGTTTAATTCTTTACACTGGAATATTTGATGATATCTCTGAAGTATATTGTGTATATCAATGTATTAAGCTATATCATATACTAAATCCTTATAAACAAGTTTTATTTTTTTTTAAGAGAGGGACAGTAAGAGAAAGAGACAATCAATTTTATTTAGTTTTTCATGTGGCTTTTGTTGCTCTGAGACTTCACTGTGGTACTGAGGTACTGAGGTTTGAACTCGGGTCCTGTGCATGCCAGGAAAGCGCTATAAACGCCAAGACACAGCTCCAGTCCCTAAACAGTTTTATTTTAGAACTATTTTATTGATCTTTGTTATAAATATAACATTGTATTGTTTTAATTAGGCTAACTTTAAAGTACATTTTAATAGCTACTAATACAAAGCCAAGGATGTTATTACATGCCTATAATCCCAGCAACTTAGGAGGCTGAGGCAGGAGGATCACAAGTTGGCTTCAATAACTTAGCAAGACTCTGTCTTCAAAGAAAAAAGGGGCCTGTGAATGTAGCTAGGTGGTAAAGCACCCGTGGGTTCAATTCCCAGTACTACAAAACAAAACAAAAAAATAAACAAAGAAAAATCCATGAATTCTGTATGTATAATTCTCTGGTATCAGGTGTACAATCATTTTGTTAAGTTTCATATAGGGATTTTGATTTCTATATACACAGAATAATTTGTGGGAAATTGATATTATTCCCTATGAAATACATTTTCTACATAAACTAAGATCTTCCTTACATCTCTCTCTAGAATTTAGTTTTCACATGGTTCTAGTATAGTAGAATGCTAAAAGTATTTTATATTTCAGTTGATAATGTGAAATAATTTTTTCTAATAGTTTTTGGTAACATGCGAAAGCTAGTAATTTTTTTAAATTCATTGTGAAATTTACAAGAACATTAACTAAATCTGCATTATAGAAAAATCTCTGAGACAACAACATATAACAATGATCAGAGACATGATAAAAGCAGAAAATTATTTTGTTGCTATAATCCAGATAAAAAATGATAAGAACCTTAACTTAAGGAGGATAGCAGTGGAGATGATGAAATGTTAATGGGTTCTAGAAATAAAGTGCATTTGGCAGAATTTGGTGCCTACCTCTGCGCATGGATAAGAAAAAGTGTTACAGGTGGTTCCTAACTTTCTGACTTGGGCAGCTTGATTCATAATAATGTTTTTTTTCCTGATCTTTGAGTCACAGGAAGGAAAATGAACAATACTTAAAGAGTTAGTGATGGTAAAGAGAGATGATGATTTCAGTTTATGGTACATTTAATTTGAGGGCATCAAGATAAAATTTTGATAAGCTGGTAGATAAATGGGTCTGGTGTTTACAAATAATGCCTGGGTTAGAAATAATGATTGGAATAGATAATATATAGGAATTATGGGGAGACTATGACAACATGGAAACCCAGGTAGGAACCATTGATATTTAAGGTTTGGGCAAAAAACTAAAAACCTATTGGGGCTGGAGCAGTGGCTCAGCCATTACAGTGCTTGCCTGGCATGGCGCAAAGACCTAGGTTCAAACCCTAGCATCACATATACAAAAACCAGATGAAAAAAAGTGAAGTTGATTCTCTTTTAAAAAAAGAAAAAAGAAAGAGCAAACAAACAAAACCCTTAAACACTGAAGCATTTAAGAGCTGACATGGGGAGTCAAAGCCAAGCTGTAAGATTGAAAAGCATAGGCCCAGAAAGGAAAAAATAGATAGTAGCCAGTTGTCAACTGAATTTGACTTACTTTATAGCTCAGTGACAACTTACAATAGCAAGTTAGATTTATAGATCCTAGAATTTAGACAGGATAGGCTATGTGCAAAGCGATAGAGATATGGTATAGAATAGGTAGCATGAAGCTTGGAGATTTATACATGAAGATGAAGAAATAATCATCTAGAAAGAGAATTGGGAACCTAGGAAGACGTCCACTGCTGTGATACATGTGATACATGGGCTCCACGGCTTCCACTTCTACAGTGGAACAAGGAAAATGGTACTTCATTATAAATGTGCTTCAACACAAAAGTAGATCTACATTGAGCCTGTAGGTGGAGTTACAGGATTGATTAAAGCTACAACTAGATCTATCTTTGGGGATAGAGATGTCTTGCTATTCCCTTAACAAAGAAGCTTTGTTCAGTTAAGTCTTCTTGGGTTACTCAAATATTCCAGTTTTAGTTCCTTTTCATTGCTTCAGTAAAAAATGTGAAACTCTACATTAAATAGTATTTAGTGATATATTCTCCAAAATGTATAAAATAAATTGAAACTCGTGCATACTATTGTGGAAGAAAAAAGTAGGAATTCTCATTTCAGTGTTGCTTCTTTTACTCAGAATTTATTCTGTTTGCCAATTGTTGCTGCTTGAGGTTCCAGAGATTTGTAACATCAATAATGGTTATATCTGCAGATCTTGAGTGTAGTATTAGTTTTGAGAGAGTTCATAGCATTCTCACGTGTATTGGTGTGATTGAACCTGAAATTACTTTTACATGCTACTGTATTTTATGTGCCAGGTGACAAGCAACATGTTTGTCATTGGGACAGTGGGAAATTTTAGACAGGAATAGAAATTCTGCTAAATGGTGATGAAAGTGACTTCCCTACCTGAAGCCAAGTAAGAGGTTTACTTTACCTGTTCACTGTGTCTTTCATAAAATATGGATGACCTTGATAGAAATTTTTGCAATAATGAAAATAACTACCACTATTGACTGTTTAATATATAACTGCTTACAAAACCTTCTGTGCATTGTCTCATTTGAGCTCCAATATAAACTTATAAGGTGGGTACTCTTATTGTCCCCATTTTACAATACAGCAAGGAATCCACAGTTGCCAGGGTCATACATTTAGTGGGCAGGAGTTTTTGAGATTTGAGCTGTGGCTCTTGGATTCCAGGCTCAAACTCTTAATCCCATATTACCTCCTTTGGTTCACTCAGTTCAGTAGCTTGGTTTTTTAAATTAATTTTGCTTTTAAACTATTGCTGTTTAGTTGTCATTAAACGTACAAATCTGTCTTATAGGAACAAGTGGTGATGAACTTGGACAGCAGGCTTCTGATCTTCCCTTTATATATCTGCTGTAACTTCTTGTATATATCGCCAGAAAAAAGAACTGAAAATAATCGTCACCCAGAAAATCCAGAAAACTGAGGATCCTCATCAGTTGGAAACAGTAGCACTTTGAAAACTTTTTAGGCCAGCTTTAATTTAATGGCCCTACAGATATTCTCATTTAAGGTGACTAATACTAACAAAGGCCTTATGAACTGTACAGATAATACAGAAGATAGTTCTTACCCTTGTAACATTTCTATGCATATATGAAAAAGCATTTTAAGGCAAAGAAAATATCTCAAACCTTGTATGTTATAAAGATGTCAACTTATGCTTTTAATTTAGCATTAGTAGAAAATGGATATAGGTAAATTTTACATTTCTTTGCAACAAAATATAGATTTAATTTTTTAGCTTAAAATTTGATCCTGTCTAATGTTAATGAACCTCACTTATCCATCTGTAAATTTATTTTTATTTTGCTAAAAGAATGCTAAAGGAATAGTTTGGCCAATTATAAATGCTGTTTCAATTGGTGCCTTTAAAGCTGTCCTTTAATTTTTTCAACTGCTCATTTTGATTCCTCCATTCAGTTTAATACCTTTCCAATCTCTACTTGTTTTTTTAATCATTAAATATTGTTTTCATGGTTTGGGGAGACTAAGCTGAGGAAGTCTTTTTAAAAAGCTTAAGTATTTTCATGATCTTTTTTTTTTTTTTTTTTCTAATTTAGCTTTCCTAGGATTTCAACAACAAAAGTCAGCTTTAGACCTTCAAATGAACTTGAATGAGGGAAAAAACAGTTTGATCCTGAGGATATTCCTTTGCCTAACATGGTCTTGTCTTTGACATTCTCTATACCTTCATTATTAGGTTATGAAATCCTTATGTACCAGATATTATAGTTTTAAACATTTTCATGTTCTCTGATCTTTAGAATTATTTATATTTAAATTTTGGTTGTGAATTCTGTTTCATACTTAAGCTCAGGACTTTGTAACCTCTGAATTGAGTGCCTTTGAGTTATACAGACTAATAGAAATTTCATAGTAATGTACATAAGATTGGAGGATCTAATATAAAAGCTGATGATAAGGCATTAATGTAAAAATAGAACTTATTTTTGTCAAAAACAAGATGTATACTTGTCATGATTTACATATGTTAGCTTCTTGTGTTTATTGCTATTTTGAAAATGGCCATGCTGGTTTTCCTTTCAAAGTAAGTACTTTTGTGGTTAATGTATATTTTTAGTATGTTTTTAAAACTGGGAATCATTTTTATGTATCTGTACAAATAATAAATGCCCATTTGGAAAAAGATTAACAAATAAGCTCTTATTTAAAATGGATGAAAAAAATTGAAACTAGGATTTTTTTCACTTTCTAATCAGATTTTTTGTCAACTATTTTTAAGTATTTGAATTTATTAATTTTTCCCAGTAATATGTTGATAGGTTCATAAATTGCTTTTGTCCTTTGAGAATTCATCCACTTGGTTAACATCAAGGAATCTTTTAAAAGCTTCCTGCTCCATTCTTAGAACTGTAATATACATGTTTCTAACATAATGATTTGGTTATATCAAGAAGCTACACTTTTTAGTTTTATATTTGGCTATAATTACCTCTCATGAGATATTGCTTTTTTTCTTTTCACAACATATGAGGTTCATTATCCTTTATATATTTAAAAATGTAATGCCAGACTTCCATTGGATTACTTGAATAAATTTTGATGAATCTAGGAAGTAAAGATAATTAAACTTTGAGTATATTAAAAAAAACTTTTGAGTATATTGAGGAAAATTAACTTAGTTATTTCATTTCACTTATATAAATTAAATGGCCAAATTGGAATTCTTTCTGGTTCCTATTCATTGGCTCTTTCCTAGTAAAGTTGCTTATATCATCCGTAGACAGGATAATTATTTCTTCTATCACAAATAGTTAATGTTCTCATTTGAGAAATTGGTAATTGCAAGCTAGTCAATATTTATGGTAAAGAATCTGCTTTTGTTTTCTTACCAGACACTTAATGTTTTTGTATACAGTTATTTTCAATAGGAATATTTTCCAGGAAGTGGTAATCATATCAATTGAAGTATCACACAAATTATTGTATATAGAAGCTTTTGTATTTGTCAGCTCTTACCTCCACCAGTTGTTTGTTGTTGTTGTTGTTGTTGTTGTTTTACTCGTATGGCTGGAAAACAATATTAATTCATTAACAATTATTTTTGCTTGTCTTTCAGTAAAGAGATCTTTAAGAGAATATGTTCATGTTGAATTATTAAAAAGATATGAATGTACCTTTTCTTCCCCCCGCCCATAGATTTGGCTTGAAATTTAGCAGGACAGGCAAAATTAAGTGAAAAACAATTTAACAAAGTGCAAACATTTTAACCAAATGGTTTGCAGTTAACATTTTATTTCAAATCATTCAACAGGATTAATATCACAGTAAACAGTTTTCACTATCAAATGCATAATTAAGGCTAGTAGGCCATTTAAGTGTTTAAAGTATTTAAAAATTAAGAATTGACTCCCTCAGTCACACTTAGTTGCATTGGAAGAGTTTAGTAGACGTATAGCTGGTGGCTGCCACACTGGACAGAGGAGACAGATAAAGAATATTTCTATCATTGTGGAAAGTTCTGATTGTTGGTTTTGAATATTGGACTATTAGTGATATAACTTTGTTTAAAGTTATATTACCTTGCTGGGCATAGTGGCACATACCTGTAATCCCAGTGACTCAGGGTGCTGAGTCAGGGGGATTGCAAGTTCGAGGCCAGCCTCAGCAACTTAGCGAGACCCTATCTCAAAATAA
The DNA here is from genome assembly GCA_004027875.1 of Aplodontia rufa. Classification (NCBI taxonomy): domain Eukaryota; kingdom Metazoa; phylum Chordata; class Mammalia; order Rodentia; family Aplodontiidae; genus Aplodontia; species Aplodontia rufa. The sequence continues at coordinate 6,357 of PVKS010053480.1, forward strand.
AGAAAAGAAAGGACTGAAGATGTAGTTCAATGGTTAAGCATCCCTGAGTTCAATCCCTGGTACAAAAAAAAAAAAATAGTTTATTACCTTAAAGATGAATCCATACAAAGAACAAACAATCGTAGAGCCAGAGGTGCAATTGATTAGCATAGATGATTTGTCAATTACCTGAAAGGAAATGTTGAAATATTATCAGTTTAAGCTTGACTGGATTAAAAAGGGAAGAAAAGGGGATGGGGTAGAGCACTTGCCTAGCATTCATGAATCCCTGGGTTCAATATCTGGCAAATCACACAGAGAGACATACACACAAACAGGAGGGAAAATGTAGCTCAGGTTCAGCACCGTGGTTTTATGCCTATAATCCCAACAACTCAGGAGGCTGAGGTAGGATTGCAGGTTCAAGGCCAATCTGGGAGCCTATCTAAAAAAGGACTGGAGATGTAGCTCAGCAGTAGAAAACCCCTGGGTTCAATCCCTAGTACTGAAGAAAGTAGGGGGAAAAAAGGTATAGCATAACCAGAGAGTTTTTAATTCTTATCAATGTACAGATGTGCAAAGAGCAAAAAGCCTCAGACACCATCAGTCATCGTTACTTAGTGGCCAGACTTCACATATGATGGGGTAGTGGTATTTGCTGGCTCAACAGCATGCATCCTTATGTCATTATAAAGTAGGATATTTTATAAAGGCCAATTTTATATGAAATAGGACTAGGAAAGTTAAAACAAAATTTAACTACTTGCATTAAAATTAAATTCCCCCAGGACAATTACATAGGTTCAAATCCTATCAATATGTACAGCTAAAATGCATCAATACAAAATGTGGGAAAAATTCTATAGGTTATATCTGTTTTGTTGCTTTTTTCTGCAACTCAGGATCCAACTCAAGGCCGTCTGCATGCTAATGCAAGCACTCTACCCCTGAGCTATGGCCCAGCCCTAGATTGTTTTGATTCCTTTTAACATTTAAAACTGACCATTTAGTTCTTTAAAACAACTTTCTCTTAAACTTATCTGACATCACACCTGATTTCTATTTCTCTGGCCATTCCTTAGTCTCCTTTTGGGGGGTTCTTCTCCAGCTGCCTCCAAACCCTTTTCTGAGTCTGCAGTGGGTGATGGCTTCATAGAAACATCTGTATTCCAATTACTACTTTTTTTATAGTTCCAACCTACCCCTCTCTTCCAAGTTTCAGATACATATCTAGTTGGCCTCTACTCATTGATGTAATTTGACATCTCAAATTAGCATGTCCAAAAAAAAATTAGCATGTCCAGCATGAACACATTTGTTTTCCCCGTAGTTTGTCTTTGTATGCCTCATTTCTGGAAATGATGCAGTTGTACATGCCAGAAACCTAGATACCATTCTTAAATCTTCTGATTCCCTCATGTGCTGCATCCAGAATCAAGTTCTTTCAACTCTGCCAATTATATCTCAAATGTAGTCACTTCTCACCTTGCCCACTGCCACCATTCTAATACAGGCCACTGCAATTTTCAACTACTATGGTTTAACTATGTCCCTCAAAGATCCTGTGTTGGAAACTTCCTCCTCAATGCACCAGTGTTGAGAGGCATGACTCTTCAAAGATGATTATTAGGTCATGAGGGCAGAACCCTCATGAATGGGCTGACGCTGTTGGTTGCAAGGAAGGCTTTCTTCCCTCTCTTATATGTGTTGTCTTGCCATGTCCTGACAGGTGAGCCCTCCCCAAATGCCAGCACTTTGATTTGGCCTGCCCATCCTCCAAAACTGAGAAATTTCTTTTCTTTGTAAATTATCCAGTCTCTAACCTTCTGTAATAGCAGCACAAACAGACTAAGATGGTTGTTCCAGTCTCCTATCTGTTTTCCTCCTCTAATCAAGTTTCCACATTACCGAAAGTGTTCTCTGAATACACTCGGATCTGACACTCTCCCATCCATAAAACTCCCCACATGCCATCAGGATAGCCCTTTACCATGGCTTATAAATCTATTTTACCCTTCTGAAGAAGGATCCAAGGAGTTCCCCAGAGAGAAGAGGGAACTCAACTCAGGACCAGCAGGGTTATTCTTGGCTTAGGTGACTGAAAAAGAAATTCAGCACAGGCAAGTCAGAGGAATAGACAGGTTTTTAGGAAAGTAGGTACACATTCAAGGGAGAACAGAGACCATGTTGACAGATGCGTTTTGGGAGTTCCCAGCTCCTCTTGTAAAGGCAGCTTGATGAGGGGTGGGTTCAGGAAAAAGTAGGAACAATATCACTTCATTGATCTCAAGATGTTTTCGGGTGGTCCAGTCAGTGTCAAGATCCTCAGGCTGATGTCATTTTCATTACCTGATCAGTGGGGATAGTGCTGGAAAGTCCCCTAAATTACAGGTTTCTCAAAATATCTCTCCTCTTTATTGGGGGTTAATAGTGCACAGGCAGATTTGCAGAATTTTCAGGAATTTGGGAGTAATGGGGTAAGAGAGAGACTGGCTTAGGGACTGACAAGCCTGGAAAAATACACACGGAACTTCTGAATTAAAATCTCATTTCCTTTCTACCAATCCTCCCCCCGTTTCCCCCTACTTCCATTGTACCTTAGGAGCAAACTTAAAATTTTTAAGTATGTTGCCCAACATGGCAAAGCTATTGAACAGTGAAGCTGACATTCAAACTCAAACTCCGAAGCTGTTTTCCTTTTTTAAAAAATTGCACATATTTAGGGTTTGGTGATTTAGCTTAGTGGCAGAGCATTTGCCTAGCATGTCAAAGCCCTGAGTTCTATCCTTGGCCCTGAAGAAAAAAAGTGAGAAAAAAAATTTCTGTGTATCTAAAGTATGCAACATGATGGGATTTTTTGGACTATTTGTTTCCTTGTTGTTTTGTTATTGGTACTAGGAATTGAACCCAAGGGTGCTTTACCACTGAGCTACTTTGCCATTCCCTTTCGTTTTGGTTTTGTCTTGAGATAGGGTCTTGCTAAGTTGCTGGGCTGACCTTGAATTTGCAATCCTCCTCCTTCAGCCTCCCAAGTAACTGAATCACAGGTGTGATGTTTTGATACATAGTGAAAATTAGTATGATGAACAAATTAACATATCCATCACCTTCCATTGTTATGTGTTGTGTGTGGTAAGAACACCTAATATCTTTCTTTACAAATTTTCAATATGCAGTATTATTAACTATATTTTTCCTTCCATACATTACATGTCTAGATTTACCTAAGTGCAAGTTTTTTCCCTTTGATCTTCATCTCCCCATTTCCACCCACTCCCTACCCCTGCTGATCACCATTCTACTCTCCATGTATTTGACTTCCTTTTTTCAGGTTCCACACATATGTGAGATTATGCAGTATTTTTCTTTGTTTCTGGCTCATTTCACTTGGCCTCCAGTTTCATTCTTGTTGTCGCAAATGGCAACTTTTGTTTTTAAGACCAATTCTCTCTGTCTGTGTCTCTGTCTTACACACACATCTACCCATAACTTCTTTATCCATTCGTCCTTTGATGTACATTTAGGTTGTCTGCCTATCTTGGCTGTTGTGAACAGGCTGCAATGAACATGAGGCACAGATATCTCTAAGGTATTGATTTCATTTTCTTTCAGTATATATCCAGCAGAGAGATTGCTGGGTCATACTGGTTCAATATGTATGAATCAATTGGAAAATCAAATTCATGTAATTTACCATATTAACAGATTAAAGAAGAAAATCACATGACCATATCAATATACTACAGAAAAGAAACATTTGACAAAAATTCAGCACCAAGAGGTTTGGTAGATCTTTGCATATTGCACAAAATTAACTCAAAGTGGATCACAGATTTAAATATAAAATGTAAAACTATAAAATGTTGGGTCTGCCCTTCACTCCGTTTCAACAGCTGCCCTAGAGCGATCTTGTTACTATTTCCACAGTTCCTTCAGGAAGGGCTGCTAGGTTGTGCTTTGCTAGGCTTCCTAATTCTTATGCAAAGAGTTAGGATGTGTTGGAATGTGCTAACCACAGGCTGTTCCCTACCTAGTTGTTTGTCTGTACTCAAAATCTGCA
>PVKS010053481.1:0-10406 GCA_004027875.1 Aplodontia rufa
CGTTTCCACGTTGCCGCCTCCATGTGGAGCTCATGGCCACCCATCCCTGTGGCTTCTGCCAGACTCTCCAATTTCCACAAAGACACACCAACCTCATTCTGATTTGTGCCCTCTATAATATTTTTATGAGTTTTCAATTAAGAATCCAGTTTATTTTCACATTAGACACTCATGAGAAAATGTAGCCTGAAGCACTTGCTCTCTAACTTCTATTAAGAGCCTGAATTTAAAAAAGCATTACCTTTGCTTCTCTAAATGTTCTTCCCTGAGAACATTTAGTCACTTCTGCCTACATGGCTTTGTCTAAAGGATGTTGCCATTTCAGCCCATCATGGTCCTAACCTTTAGGGACTAGGTTGTGACCAGGTCCCCAGGAGCAGCATCTATATTGAACTCGTAATAGGACATTGTAGATCTAATTCCAGAATACCTTAATGATAAGTGCATATTTTTCCAAAGATTCCATGGAAGGAAAAGAAAACTCACCTAGTAGCCACATGTACCCCAATCTGACATGATTGCTGCTGATTCCTTTTCTCCCTGACAAAACCTCTGCCCTGAATTCACCTCCTCTACCTTTCCTGTTACTCTCTGCTGCCTTTAATATTCTTTTTCCATAGAGCTAAATTGCACTGTCTCATTTATTATGCTTGCTTACTCAATAAATCAAAAGTCCTGACGTATGAGCCTGCAGTTTGGGTGGTCTCACTCTTCTGTCCTTAGAGAATTATCAGAAATATCCATCAAACAAAACAAGGCTCTTCCTAGAGGAAAATTCCAGTGCTAAAAATAAGCAACGTTCTCCCGTACTAGTATTCATCCTTCTAAGATCAATTTCAAGGCCACGTCTTTCAGTAAGTATTCCCTGACTTCTCTGAAAAGAACAGAATCTCTCTCATGTGACCTCCTGTGTAGTGGGTTGAAAAATACACTCTGTAAAGTTTGAGGAAGAATTTCTACTGAAGAAAAACTGCAGAGAGGAATAGAAGCGTCTATACCTCGTTTGACACCCACCTAAATGTTAGTTTATTTTTCTCTTGCTGTTGTTTAGGAACATTTTTAAGACAGGATAAGAACTTACAAGGCAAACTTCCATAGCAAGAGGTCATGACCCCAAGAAGCCTCAGAGTTGTGAGTCACAGATGCTAAGATCCTTCCCCTGCTCAGTTCTTTAGTTGTTATATTTAACAAGACAAAAGGCATTTTTACTTCAAATGTAATCTTTATCCTTGGTTTAAAATTTACAAGACTGGTTATCATTTGCAAAATAATATATACCAATATCAAGCTGTTTTGAGAAATTAGAAACCTAAGATTGTTGTTTTATGATTTAAATACTATACTATATTTTACTTGCAGTGGTGTGATTCCCTTTCAGACTTTTGTTTACATACATTTGGTTCCAGATTAAAGTAATAGGAACAGGGTATTCATGAGGCAGAACCAAACAAAGAGCTCAAAGCAAGAGAATATTTTACTCTTCCAATGCACTGGTGATAAATTATCACGCTTCTTCATTCCTTTCCAAAAAAAAAAATAATGTCCTAACACTATAAACACTGATATTACAAAATATTCATAAGGAACAGATGATAGAAGCCTATCCATTATGGTAATAGAGCCAGCATAAGAAAATTGCAAAGGGAAATTGCATCTGGGTAAGCTGTCCCAGATGGGGCCTTATGATGCGCAGCCTGCCCTTCCTAGCACCAGCTTATGGTCACAAGATCCTCAGTCTTAGCGACAGTTAGGAAGCTTTGCAAAGCCATGAGACCTTGCTTCTCTGCAATTACCTCATGTGCCACACACTTCAACATTGCTCATTGCCCACCCTGACATGATCTATAATGTCTGATAAGAGCCAATGGGGTGGAAACAACCCAAGAAGCTTTTGAACTTGAGTTAATGTGAATTCCCCTGTAGTCACACATTGCAGAGTCCAGTATAACAGAAAGCTCATAAAGTTGTATGTGCATTTGGAACTTTCGACGTTCAAATCAAGAGCCCCCTAAATACGGTCAATAAACTCTTCTGTTCTGAGTGGGAGTAGATTGCTTGTCTTCAAGTCAAATGTCCCCAGCATAAGTCTGATTAAAAATGGTGCGATAAAACTATACTTTGACTTTTCTTTTCAACAACATGGCAGGTTATACATCTTGAACATATTTCTGGTTAAGATAGATTTTTCTGGGAATCACGTTCAATGTACCACTGAGATTGCACAACATTTTTGCATAGCAAAAATAATAAGCAACCCCAAAATCCTAACAATTAACTAAAATGATAACTCTGGGGAAACACAAATTCTAAGGTTAGCTTTTCCTCAAGGATATCTGCTGAACTATGGAGAACACGGATTTCTGATTTGTTGGCTACTTCATTCATGGGTGAAGGCCAGAGCCTGCTTGCTATGGTTTGGATATGAGGTGTTCCTGGAAAGCTCCTGTGTTAATGCAGAGATATTGGGAGGTGAATGGATGGGAGTGTGAGAGCTGTATAGTAAACAGTCCCTCTGAATGGACAGAGGAGACTATATGCAGTAGGGTGTGGCTGGAACAGGTGAGTCACTGAGGGAGTGTCCAGACCCCAGAGGATTGTTCTCCCATGCAGCCCCATCCTCTCTCTTTTCATCCTGGCTGCCATGAATGGAGCAGTGCTCCTCCATCAAACCCTTCTGCCTTCAGGTGTTGCCTCCCATGAGCCCAGAGCAATGGACTTGGCAGTCTGTAGACTGAGACTCTGAAACCGTGAGCACCAAATAAACTTTTCTTTCTCTAAGTTGTTCTTGCCAAGTATTTGGGCCACACTGACGTAAGCTTATTAACACACTGCTAAAGATGGAGAGCCTGATAGGAGTCCCCTGCATAAAATGGGGACCCTAATGATACTACATGGGAAATATTACCTATTTTGATTTTGACATTGGATGAATAAAAACAAAAATATATCTATCTTGAGAATTTGATACCTTGACCTGGTCCACAAATAAGTTGCCACCAATTCACTGATATTTGTCCTCTCATATTCATTACACCATAATTATTCAAAACAGCCAAGATAAAGAAACAACCTAAGTTCAACCAAAGTGCCTATTGATGGGCAAATGGATAAAAAAAAAATACCCCTGGGGGCTAGAGTGGTGGCTCAGCAGTTTCAGTGCTTGCCTGGCAAGCGCAAGGACCTGGGTTCAAACCCCAGCACCATATACACGACTAAGTATTAGAGCAACTAAGGCCTTGTGAAAAACTAAATAAAGTTGTTTCTCCCTTTCTCTGTCTCTTTCTCTCACTGTCCCTCTCTCTTTAAAAAAAAAAAATACCACTGTGAGACAGACGCACACAAACACATAAAGACACACACACACAGACACACACACACACAGACACACACACACACACACACACACACACACACAGAGAATATTATTCTGTCCTAGAAAAGATCTTACCTTATGAGACAATGTAAATGAGCCTGGGTAACATTATGCTGAGTGAAGTAAGCCAGACACAGGGAAAAAACCTTTCATAATCTCATATGTGTAATCTAAACACAATTCAAATATACAGAGAAAGAGAATAAAACAGTGGTAATCAGAATCGGGGGCCCGGAAATGGAGAGATGGGACAGAGGACACAAGGAAACACGCATAGAATGAACAAGTCTGGAGATCCAATGCACAACCTAAGGACTATAGGCAACAAAATTGTAATATATGTGGGACTTATGATCAACAAGTAGGTTTTAACTGGTCTTGCCACAAAGCAAACAAATAAATAATCCGTAGGGACAGCTAGTTGAGCTGATGGATATGCTGACATACTTTATACACATCACATAACATTTTGTGATGTACTTTAAATATATACAGTAAGAATTATTTTTAATATATTAATTCTTTCGAGAGAGGGAGAGAAAGAGACAGAGAGAATCAATTTTTATTGAGTTTTTCACATGGCTTTTGTTGCTCTAACACTTAGCTGTGTACGAGGGTGCTGGGGTTTGAACCTGTGTACTCATGCAAGCCAGGCAAATGCCGTAACTGCCAAGCCACCGCTCCAGTCCTCTAAAACATTAAATTTAAATGTTTTAAATTTGTTTTGTCCCCCACAGGAGAATCATATGGAAAAATGTAAATGCCCTCTAGAATTCTCAGCTTCAGCTCTAACCAAAGATTTCACACAGATGAGGCTCAAGAGTTCATACTGCAAAATCCAGAGACTTACATGCACAAAGTACCATGAGGTATAAACCATCATGCAGACTGAAACCAATGTCAGATATTAGAATTATCATATAAAGGCTGCTTAAATCAATGCAAAAACGGAAATCTGAAAATATGAGGAAAGAATGAGGCAATGTAAAGATTAGATTTGATGAAGGACTGAATAAGACTATTTAAATAAAACCAAATAAATAAAAATTTAATAAGTAAAGTGATAGTTTAAGAGAAATTAAGTAACAGACTAGATGCATACGAACAGAGAAAAGAGAATTGAAATAAAGTTATAAATAAGATACAAAGTATCAAAACCAGATTGAAAGAGAAGGATAAAGTGACAAGAGCTAAAATAATGTCAAACCAGAGATTCAGCAAAAGATAAAGCATTGGAAAAAGACAACATTTGAAGACTTTAAAAAGCTGAGAAATTCTAAGAACTATTGGTAGACTGTAGGAGCCAGGAAACCCACATCTTCAGCCTAATAAATTAAAAAGAAATTCAGTTTTAGATACATAATTACAAGTCTGAAAAATGACAAAGAAAAACAAAATGTTTTTAAAAGCTTTGAAAAGGCAGATCACCTACAAAGGAATGACAATTGGATTTATTGCTGACTTCACATCAAAAAGAATGAACACCAAAAGAGTACAAAAATTATGCAGACACAAAACCACTGTCAACCTAGACTTTTACACCAAACAGAACTGTCTTTCAAGCAACAATAGGAAGTAAAGATGTTTTTAGACAAAATAAGAAGTGAATTTACACCCAAAGATCTGCATTAAAATAAATAAATTCTGAAGATATATGTGTTTCAAACAGACGTAAAGTGACCACACATGGAATGTTTGACATGTCAAAAGTCATATGGTAGTAATGATGTGAGTTAAAATGAGCAACAACTGATTACATAAAACTATGAAACTAAAGTGCTGTTTATCATGAAATATGGGCTGAAACTGAAACAGTACATAAAAAAAGCACATTTTAAACTCAGGTATAAATTTTGAACATGAACCCAGATAAGTGATTTTTCTAGCCCAGCAAACACATCCCCCCCAAAATTGGTTAGTTTGCTTTTATCTGGTGAGTGGGTAAAGGAAGAAAACTGACTGTTACATATGTCAAGGATATCATTTAGGAACTTAATCTTCATCTAATCACTTGTGGTGCTTTGCATATAATGTAAGAAATTTTTTCTAGCATTCTTTCAAATTGAATCTTTATTCCTGTCTTTCTCTCTAACAGCAAGCCTAGTTAATTCACACACACACACACACACACACACACACACACACACACAAAACCACTAAGAGGAATAGTCCTGTATTGCTTTAAAAAGGACAGAGGGTGGGCTGGGGATGTGGCTCAGTGGTAGAGTGCTTGCTTAGCATGTGTAAGGCCCCAGGTTCAATTCCCATTGCTGCAAAAAAACAAAACAGAACAAAAACAAAAAAATAAAAAAGGACAGTGGACAAAACTGTACCCAGACTGTCCACCCTTCAGTCATTTGCCAAGAGGGGACATAGCTAATTAAACATGATCCTTCTTGCAGGGTCCCATGGTCTCAGCATCTTTCACAAGTGCTCCAGATAGTCACTGCCAGTCAATCATAGCTGGTAGTAGACATTCAGCCTCACTGTGTTTCACCACTTGAATTTATTCCATACTGAACAAAGAAAATGGCTGTGGTTGCTATCTCCATCTTTAGTTACTAAACAGAGAAATACCACTTTTTTGCTTCTTCTCCTGGAAATAGCATTTTACCTATTGCTGCTGGTGAAGGGTAAAAAAGTAAAAACTTACAACAATAATACTAGCTTAGAAGTTCAAAATAGCTTAGGCACATAGAATCTGACTTTTAGACATATGCACTCTACATTTGCCTATAAAAATTGGGCAACAATTACACATTATTCTACACAACAAATCTTACAATTATTTAGTACTTTACAGGTGTGAAAGCACCTTACCATAAATCTTTCTTTCATTCCAAATTTAGAAATACCCGTGTATTGAGCAATGTCATATAACAAACACTGTGTTAGATGCTGGGGGTACAGAAATTGTTGTCCTCTTGAATTTGTAGTTTAGTCAGGAAAATCATCACATGCACAAATGATAGAACTCCAGAAAGGCACTTTCTATAATAAACAGGGGTCTAGGGCATATAATGTAGCAATTAAAACTATGGACTTTGGAACCAGAAAAGCCTGAGTTACTGAAGGTCTCTGCTCTGCAATGTAGCAGCTGCCTGACTTCAGGTTCTCTGTTAGTAGGATCATCCCAAGAAACAGTCAATAGGATGGATGGGTAGGTACATAGAAGTTGATTGATGAAAGAGAGAAAGAGAGAGAGAAGGAGAGAGTGGGAGAGACATTTAGTTTAAGAGATTGGCATTTGTTATTGTGGGGTCTGGCAAGTCTGAAACCAAGATTCTGGCAGAGTTGATGTTGCAGTCTTGAATCCAAAGGCAGCCTGGAGACAGAACTCCTGCCTTATCTTACGACCTCAGTCATTTTTTTTTTTTTTAAGAACTGAAAGAATAGGACCCATATGCACTATGATCTGCTTTACTCAAAATCGAATCATTTGCATGTTACATCAGTTTAGCATTACAGCCTACTCACATTGGCACATGAAGTTAATCATCACAGGCTCGTGTCTTCGTGGGGAAAATGGAAATGTTGAGAACACTTGCTTCCTAGGCTCTTTGTGAGGCTGTAACAGCATCTGCTCTATCAGAGTTTGATTCTGTGTCCTGAAGGAAGAATGTTCCAGATGTCAGTCAATTCCCTTCTGCTCCTCTCCAGGGAATCTGGCACCAGCCACAGAGCAGAGGTCCCCGCCCTGCCCGGCCTGGCATCCCTTCCTCCTGACCTGTACACATGCGGTTGCCTCTGCATTAACACTTAAGCCAGCCTTTGTGCATGGACTAGTTAAATCCAAGGCCAACATGGCCCATAAATTTGACAGAGCCAAGCAAAAAATGGCATTATTTGACTGTCTGTCTTAAAAAATCTGTGATTTCATATGGTTCACTTTAATAAAACTGAGCTACATCGTAGCACTATAAGTGATTATTAAAAAGAAATCCCAGGCCAAAATCCAAAAATAATCGAAAGTAAATGGGGCAATTAAATGTCTAACCCACAAATAAAATTTCTAATATTCCTTTCCTGTCTGTCTCTCAAAACACACACATATTCTCACGCATCTATACTTGAGTGTGTGTGGAGATTTCTTTATAAAGAAAAAACACATGAAGAAGACCAGTAGCCTAATTTGTTCTGTTAACCTGGCCTCAGGGCAGCTTTCTCATCTTTCCTTTTCTCCCCTCTCACCTTTTCGATTTATTCTTTGGTTTTCCCATAAGTAGTTTCCCGACCTTTTTGACATAAACAGCTCGAACTTGCTGTGCTTACCTGACAAAGGTACAGTCCAGCGAAAGCAAAGATGCGTGACGAAGAAAATTAACTGTCACATGTTAACCTTTGTCTGCCGTCGCAGCATTTTATGCATACATAATCTGTTTTCAGTTTCCATTGCCTTTTTATCTGCTGATATTTTGTGTTCTATAATTATAGTCAGTCTATTAAATGAAAAAAAGTATACATATTAGGTTTTTGTCCCACAGCTATATTTTCAACGAAAAATGCATGAGGTGACTAGGACATATGATGAAAGCATGCCAAGGTTCCCCCGGCCTCAAACTGTGTGCCTGTGGAGACCTCGCTAACTGACAAGTGGAAAAACACTCTTCGCCTCATCTGGGGGCCAGCGGGTGGGGCGACTGCCACTTGATGTAGCTGAGTTTTTCCTCATTTTGTGGTGCAGAGACAGCAGGTTCCAATTTGTTTCTGATGAGCAGAGATCTTGCAGAAGTTACTTGACCCTGATGAGACAGAACTTTCAGAGCTCAGAAGATGAAGAGCCCTTCTAAATTCCCTGCTGGCCACACCATGGCTTTAAGGTTAAAAAGGAAGTATTTAGAAGGCGGAAAATATTTAGAGCTGTGGGGAGTGAGATAACAAGGAAGCAGGGAGAAGCACTCATCAAATCCCATTCAGGAAATGAGAGTGACCCCATTTGGTGACTTGAGAACAGCTTGGGCTCGATGAAGGCTTCCTGGGAAAATTTGAGAAGCAGGCCACCTTGAAGTTTCAAGCTCAGCTCATCTTAAAGGAGGCAGCAACCACCTTGGGGTGCCCACTCTATGTCTGCTGAAAAGAGCTGATCTGCTCCTTAGAAGTATTGCTACCGCATGCTGTAGCAGCTTGTGTCTTGATTTCCACCCCCTCTGTGAACATGTCTGAATCATTAACAATGCACTTCTATTGACAGTGATTGTGGTTTTGCTTCTATTTGTTGGTAGTAATCTTTTGAGAAAGTCTGGTGATGTATACATGGAAAAATTATACACGATCATATTTTAAAAAGCAAGCTAGAACAGCTTCAGTTCAAAGCAAATCATTGTCCTGCATGGGTTCTCCTCTATCTCCAGTGTAATAATGCATCATTATAAAAACAGGAAATACAAGAATTTTAACAGACTACCTGGCTATGTCTCACTGCACCCACAAAAGGTGTTTCTAAATACACAAGCATCAAATATTTGCAGCAGCATTTCATTTGATACTTGCATTAGTGAATTATCTATTTCTAGAGTAATCTCTTGGTTCATTTTCTGGCAAAGGTTCTGTAGAACAGTTGGGCTGAAATATAAATACAGCTGCATGAAAGAAGTAAAGACAAAGTACAGGTAACAGATAAAATTTCACGTTAAAAATGTTTACTTAGGGATTTGAAGATGGCGGTTACCCCAGTGACACTGACCCCGTGAAGCTCCCCAGAGTCAGCTCAAGCTGCACATTGGCACGTGGATTCCCACGGTAGGAAGAATTTCCCAAAACGGGCAAACTTTACCCCCTGCTAATTCTTTAACCCCAAAAGAAAAGTGAAGAACATTAACGAAAAAATAAAAACAAAAACAAAAAATGAGGAAGCTGGTCCCAAACGCGTGGCCACCCCCACACCCGGTGGGAGTGGAACTTCCTCATAAGGGACCAAGCTACCCCTAATCAGATCCCCTAATCTTGCCTTGAACTCCCTGACTGAACTCCTCTTCATTTATATGAACTTGGAACTAAGTTTGGGTAGTTTTGCTCTTAGTAGCAGTTTTTCATCGGGTCCTGCTAGAGGTTGCAGTTGGCGCGCTTGCCTGTGGGCGGGGTGACCTGCTCAGTGAAAAATGCTGACGATCTCTCTGTGCCGGCCCACTGTGAACGCCCTGATTTGACTGCTCTTCATATATATGAACTCGGATTTAAGTCCGGATAGTTTTGACTCTCAATAGCAAAATTACACCGGGTCCTGCAAGTGGCTGCAGCAGAGGCGCCCTTCCCTGTGGGCGGGGTGGTCCGCTCAGTGAAAAATGCTGTCGGCCTCTCTGCGCCGGGCAGAGGATTGTAACCTGAATCGGAGGAAAGGTCCGAATTTCATGACCAAGCACCACTGCAAACTGACTGCTCATTACTTTACCTAATCTTGCATAAAGCGCTGGGGAGAGATTGCTACCAAACTAGTCGGCGTGTGATGTGTCCTGAGGGCGGGGCGAGTCTTCCACCCCTAGCCCCTTCGTGTAACCGGCCTCAAGAAGCTTTGAATATATGGCGCAGCTTGGGCTACAATTTAGCTTCTGAGCTCCTCACATAGCCAAGGCTGGGTAGTCCTGGGCCTCTCAAGCAGGTCGCCTTCTAGTGCGTGTAACAGAGAAACACAAAAACACTAGAAGGACCTGGCCCTTTCCCTGAGGTCCTTAGCCAAAATCACAAAACAGCTCCTGGGCCTTCGGGGGATTGCAAGACACGCAGAGTGGGCGACCATTGATCCTGAGGAAGCGACACTCAGGCTAGCCAATCTCCTTGGATCAGTCAGAGACCCACGGCTTCTATAAAAGGAGCAACTCGATTGTCTACAATTTCTGAGCCCTAGGTCCAAGAAATATATGGAGTGTGGATTGGCTGGAAGCAACCAACTCAGGCTTCTGCCGGGGGGGGGGGTCAAATACCCCTTTACTACAGAAAATGTTAGAGGAGATCCTCTAAGAAAATTCAGGCCACCAGACTCAACCAATCCGCTTCTCCCCAAACAAGCTCAACTCCGAAAAATCCCCAGCCTGATCCC
>PVKS010053482.1:0-10389 GCA_004027875.1 Aplodontia rufa
GCAAATTTGTGAGGCCCTGAACATGAAGCTTCTAAACTTATGTTATTGTATGCTAGAAATATACAATATTTTTGTTATGCATGTATATATTTTGGGGGAGTACTAGGAGTTGAACCCAAGGGCACTTTACCACTGAACTATATTTTCAACCCTTTGTACTTTTTATTTTAAGACAGGATCTTACTAAGTAGCTGAGGCTGGCCTTCAACTTGCAGTCCTCCTGCTTCAGCCTCAATCCTGGGATTACAGTCTTATAGTGCCCAGCTATATTTTCTTTATATAAATATTCTACAGTTTTTAAATTCATTTTCATCTTGATAGAACTCTTAATTTCCAATGTTCTGTTATTTCAAACAATACTACTATAGACATTGTTGAGTCAATCTCCTGGTGCAAAGGTACAGATTTCTTTAAGTTATAAGCCTTGAAGTAGGGTTCTGTATCATGGGTTGTGTGCAGATTTTTTACAGGATGTCAAATTATTTTTCCAAATTAAGGAACTAATCATAACTGATTTTCAAATGAGAGTATACAAAGGACCTTAGTCACTGCTATGGTCTGAATATTTGTGTCCTCCCCCAGCAAATTCATATGTGAATACCAAGTCCTCAAATCCCGAGCTGCTGGGATTACAGGCATGCACCAGGGCCCAGCTGGGCAGGCTCTACTGCTTCTTCTTCTTTTTTTCTTTTACTAAGAGAGAGAACCCCGGTTCATACCCTAGCACCATGTACACAGCTAAGTGTTAGAGCAACTAAGGCAATGTGAAAAACTAAATAAAGTTGTTTCTCCCTTTCTCTTTCTCTTTCTCTCACTGGCCTTCTCTCTTAAAAAGAGAGAGAGAGAGAGAGAGAGAGAGAGAGAATCAATTTCATTTAGTTTTTCATGTGGCTTTTGTTGCTCTGACAACTCGTTGAGTACATGGTGTTGGGGTTCAAACCTGCGTCCTTGAGCATGCCAGGCAAATGCAGTAACTGCTGAGCTACCACTCCAGCCTCCATCATTTTTCTTTTTCAAGAGAGAAGGACAGTGAGACAGAGAAAGAGAGAGAAAGAGAGAGAGAGAGAATCAATTTTTATCTAGTTTTTCACATGGCTTTCGTTGCTCTAACACCTAGTTGTATAGGTGATGCTATGGTTTGAACCCATGTATTCACACATTCTGGGCAAGTGCCATAACCACCGAGCCACTGCTCCAGCCCCCAGGCTCTACTACTTCTTTTTTTTTTTTTTAAGAGAGAGAGAGAGAATCAATTTCAAATTTCATTTAGTTTTTCATGTGGTTTTCTTTGCTCCGACACTTCGTTGAGTGCATGGTGCTGGGGTTCAAACCTGCGTCCTTGAGCATGCCAGGCAAGCACAGTAACTGCTGAACCACTGCTCCAGACTCCAGGCTCTACTTGATAGGAGGTCCTGCAAAGTCACACTGTGACTGGGCATACATATGAGGATGGAAAGAATTTGTTGCTACTATTACAGCATACCACTGTGAAAAGCAGAGTTGATAGAAATACCCAACCATGCATAGTTTTAACTTTGGTTAGGTACTATGAAAAAAAGGTAAAGGCTATGAGAGGTTGTTTTAAGGGAACCTAATTTATCGCATGCCCCATATCTTCAACATACATAGTTTCAGCATCTTGCTGGAAAGATGGCATCTGAGAATTTTTTTTTTCCGGTGCTGGGGATTGAACCCTGGGCCTCTGAGAACTTTTCATTACTGTTTCTTTTGGCATAGATCACTGCTTCAGGTATACAGCAAGAAAATACAGTGCACTCCTGAAACAGACCCATGGCAAAGCATACACAGTATTGATTTTGGAATGGGACTGAACTTAAAATTTCCTTTTGGCATATTGAATACTATTTTCAAACAGCTTGTTGTTTTTACAACATTGATACTTTCTTACTCTAATAATTTAGGATATATAGACTACAAAAAAGGATATCATACTTACCCAAAATTCCACAGTACACTCAATGTAAACATTTTGTTATATCTTTCAGACCTTGCTTTTCTTATAGACTTTATACACTTTTATATGTATATGTAAATATATTTACATTTATAGATATGAAATTCTCCACACATGGGATTATACCATACATACTATTTCACAGCCTGCTTTTTATGCAATGATATGCAGGAGAAGTCTATATGTTAAATATATATGTCTACATCATTTTGAGGGCTGCACAGGGTTCTGTAACATGTATACCAAATGATTTACATAACCAACCAATTCAGATGGTTTCCAATTTCTATTAACATGAACAATGCTGAAGTGAATACATTTACATACATATTTGCAGCTCCATTTGCTCCACTAGTTTTCAGTTAACTCTTTTTCTTTTTTTTTTTAAATAGAGAGGGACATTGTGCTCCAACACTTCGTTGTGTATGTGGTGCTAAGTACAAACCCATGTCCTCATGCCACCGCTCCAGTCCTTCAGTTAACTTTTTGTTGTTGTTTTTAAGAGAGAGAGGGACAGTGAGAGAGAAAGAGAGAATCAGTTTTATTTCATTTTTCATGTGGCTTTCATTGCTGGGACACTCCGTTGTGTATGTGGTGCTGGGGTGTGAACCTGGGTCCTTGTGCATGCCAGGCAAGCTCTGTAACCACTGTGCCACCACTCCAGCCCCCTTCAGTTAACTCATAAATTATGTTTCTAGTTATAAGGAGTCTTTGGCTAAAAGGCATATGTGTTTTATATTGTTCCATATTGCTTAATTTCTTTCCTGGAGAAATTGCACTGATTTTACTTCCCATTAGCCTTGTATATCCTCACCCTTACATCTTTAGCAATGCTAACAATTCTTTAAAACTTTGATAAATTGGGCTAGAGCAGTGGCTCGGCAGTTATGGCACTTGCCTAGCATGCGCAAGTACATGGGTTCAAACCCCAGCACCCACGTACACAACTAAGTGTCGGAGCAACGAAAGCCATGTGAAAAACTCAATAAAAATTGATTCTCTCTGTCTGTCTCTCTCTCTCTCTCTCTCTCACTGTCCTTCTCTCTTAAAAAAAAACTTTGATAAATTAGTGAGCAACATACACATACATACCCTTTCATACTTGCTTAGTCCATAACTGAGGAAACCCACAGTTTTCAAAAAGGACCCCACCTAAAACTCCCAAGTGATCTTCGAGTATTTCTAGAAGTTATTACTGCAACTGAGGAGGATTTCCTGGATCCTCATCTTCCTGTTTCTGCTTCTCTATGGGTAATTTCTTTGCACTAACGGGAATATACAATTTAGCACATACTCGGATGCTAAGAATTCACTACATACACGCAAACACACCAAACAACAAACACCATCACTGCATTAATATAACTCTCCAGGGCAATGTAGTCTTTGCTAATGATTTTCCTTTCAGAAGAAAGGGAATTAACTTTTTCCACAGGAATAATGTCAAAATTCCTATGTAGCCAAATACAGTGGTCTTGCCACTTGATGAGTGCAAAGCCAAAAAGCACAACCAGTAGAGTGGAGAAACGTTTAAGACTCACTGCAAGTAAGGAGGACACTGGGGACAACTCCCAAAGCAGTGTCTCCCCAAACACAGGAGGCAAGGGGACTTCACTGGAGAGAGCCCTGCATATGCATGTTGGGAAGGCTTGTCATCACACCTGGAGATGGGCACGTTCCTGAGTGTACTGAGTTTGAGATCATGCTTTTTCTTGCACTGCATGTTCAAAAATGGCAGCTGGGAATGCACCTGGGGTGGAGAATGTAGCATTTATAATGAGATTATAATGAACCAAGTTTTTTCCAGGTCATCAGAAAATCGACACTACAATTTTAACCACTTAAACTGGTTTCTTGTGGTTTTCTCTGGAGGGCCTTATCTGGGGGGAAAAAAAACATGTTGAAGGGATAATAGCTGTTATTTAAAGGAACAGCAGCTTTCTCCCCTACAAACACAGGTGCTTGCCCCTAAAAGTTTCTGCCCAGCAAAGAACACCTATAATTCATTCATTCATTCTTTCTTTCTTTATTTTAAAGAAAGAGAGGCTGAAGTGGTGGCTCGGCAGTTAGGGCTCTTGCGTGGCATTCTTGAGTATACTGGGTTCAAACCCCAGCACCATGTATGCAATGAAGTATCAGAGCAATGAAAGTCACATGAAAAACTAAATAAAATTCATTCTTTCTCTCACAGTCCCCCTCTCTTAAAAAAAAAGAGAGAGAGAGAGAGAGGGAGAGAATGAGAGAGATAGAAGCAGTTTTATTTATCTTTCCATCTGGCCTTTGTTTCTCCAACACTTAGTTGTGTATGTGATGCTGGGGTTTGAATCCAAGTCATTGCACATGCCAGGCAAGCATTCCAACTGCCAAGCCACTACTCCAGCCCCTATAACTCATTCTTTTCTTTTCTTTTTTTAAGAGAGAGGGACAGTGAGAGAGAGAGAGAGAGAGAGAATCAATTTTATTTGTTTTTTCATGTGGCTTTTGTTGCTCCAACACTATTGTGTACGTGGTGCTGGGGTTCAAACTCACATCCTTGCACATTCCAGGCAAGTGATGTAACCACAGAGCCACCTTTTCAGCCCCCCTGTAACTCATTCTTACCCTTTAAGAATCCTGTCAGCTGCTTGTCCTCCACCCAGCCAGGAGCGTAAAAAGGTTCACCATTTTACATCTCCCCAACTCGTTAGTCCTCAGGAAGGAACTGGTTTGGCTTGAAAAGCAGTTGGTCATCACAAATAATCACTCTAACTACTAGTAGTAGATTTGGTTAAGTGCTCTAAAAGAAAACTGAAGAATATGAGAGATTATTATAAGAAGACAGTTTAGATGCAGAGGGTTAGAGAGGCATCTCTGAGAGTAAGTTTTAGCTGTGATCTGATGGCTGTGGAGGAGTTTGACAGGTGAAGAAGAGGAGCTGGGCTCGCAGGCAGGAAGCAGTCTGGTGCTTAGGAATGGACAGATGGCCCATCTGGCTGAACCACATAATCTTACCCTTGTAAAATGAAAACGTATATCCCCAATTAGAAGTCTCAAAAACTATTACAGGAGTGTGTGAGATTTTAATCTAAGCTTTCAGCATGGATTTTATTTTAAAAATATTATTTGCTTTTTCATTATAAAAGTAATATGCTCAAAATGATAATTCACACTTATTGAGTGTTCTAAGTGACCTGCACATATTAATGAACACATTTAGTCCCACAATAACTCTGAGATAGGCACTGTTAATATTCCGTCCCCACTCCAGCCCAGATTTTCTTCCTCTTTCCTGTTCTGTTTTTCCATAGCACTATTTGCCATCTGGTATACACTTTACATATACACATATGTGTGCATGCACACACACATATTTATTTTAATTGTCCAGCTCCTCTAACTTGACTGTAAACTGCATGACGCCCAATCTTCTTATTTACTGCTGTGCAAGCTATAACAGTAGGTACTTAACATTTTCCTCGACTGAATCCTTGTTTTGTAGATGATGAAGGCACAGAGAGATTAGGCCGTACACAGTTACTCAGCCAGCAAGATAACAAACCCGCACAGCTGCGTTTTCATCCACCATACAATTTTCTGCCTGTGTCTGCCAAAAAATCCAAAGAGTACAAAGGTTATAGTCTCCAAAGGTTAACCTCTATGAACACTTGAACATATATATCCTTTCTGCAATGCTTTATGCCTATAAAAGTACATGTATGTTTTTAACTCTCCATGAATAGCACATGAGAATATTGGTTCCGATTCCGTATTTCTTGTTTTCACTGTGAGAGCTCTGCCTCTTTATTTTTAGCGACTAAACTGTGATTCATTACATGTACATTTCACAATTTATTGAAACGAGCTTCTTGTTGCACGGGCTGATTCCTGTCGTTTATGTAATGGCAACGCTCCAGCGAGCAGCGTCCTCCTACATGTTGATGCAGCCTTGAGCCTATCTGTAGAATGAACTATTAAAAGCGGAATTAGTGCACTGAAGAGTAGCAGTGTTCAGCGCTTCCTCAGGAGTGTGTCAGGTTGACAGCGTGGGTTTTAAAGGCTTCATTAGCCGTCTCCACGTGGAGGCTGCTGACAGCCTCCGGGGAGGCACTGGCTGGCTGGCTGTGGAGACCTCCTGGAGAGCTCATTGCCACCTGGGATTACTGAGACAGGGAGGGCGCTGCTGAACGCTGAAGAGCCCATTGGCTTTATCAGGCTGCCAGCTTGTCCAACCGAATCAGGGCAGACGGGCAGTGGCTAATTCGGCCAACTTTCTTGAAAATAAGTGAAGCTCAGCTTTCCCTCAGTCTGCACTGTTCCTCTGGCAAGTGATAAAAATTGTGGTGCTTGTCACATTTCTTTCTTAAGCTCTCCTATGTTGTACCAGATAAAGAACAGAACAGATAATTATAGTGAGTGCTTGACAGCTGCTGAAAAAAAAATGTATTTTTCACACTTGGTAGGATCTTCACTTTTCAAATTCCTTTAAGTGTGACCACCCTAATGTGAGGTAATCACCATTTTTTTTAATAGAGAGAAGGAGAGAGAGAATCAATTTTATTTATTTTTTCATCTAGCCTTTGCTTCTCCGACACTTAGCTGTGCATGTGGTGCCAGGGTTTGAACCTGGATCCTCATGCATGCCTGGCAAGTGCTCTAATCGCTGAGCCACCTCTTCAGTCCCAATCACCGATTTTTTTAAATCTTCATTTTGTCATGTATCATTAAAAACATTTGAAAAGATCCACAAGTCTGTGTGCATCATAAAAAAAAATAGATTGAGTTTCATAGGCCTAGAAAATGGCTTTCTAAATCTGCTTCTTAGTGCCGTTATGAAATAAAAGGCAAAACATATTAGACACTAATTGGAATAAATCTGCATGCTAAGTGGAGTATCCCTTTCTTCACTCCATGCAAATGTGTTTTTTTAAGCTACTTCTATATTAGAAAGGAAACTGAAAATTGGCTAATTTTCTGCTTGAAATTGGTTGCTTCAACCTCCGACCCTAATGACATGAAAATAAGAGAGTGACTAGTAAACCACCAAGAGAACAGATGCGGACATCAATTATCTGCCCACCTAGTTTCGTACAAATCCTTGTAAGAATGGTTTGGCTCAAGATAGCATTTGGGGAAACTCAGACATGTCAAGCTCTCAATTAGCTGCTTGATCAAATTTTGAATTAAAAGATCAACTTATTTCCCTTGTTAAAAATGTTTAAAAGAGGGCTGGGCCTGTAGCTCAGTGGTAGAGTGCTTGCCTGGCATTCACAAAGCTCTGGAGTTGATCCCAAATACCACATAATTTCTTTTTTAAGAGAGGGACAGTGAGAGAGAGACAGAGACAGAGACAGAGAGAATCAATTTTATTTAGTTTTTCATGTGGTCTTCATTGCTCCGACACTTTGTTGTGCATGTGGTGCTGGGCTTCGAATTCACGTCTTGCCAGGCAAGCGATGTAGCTGCTGAGCCACCATTCCATCCCCAAACACCACGTAGAAAAACAAACAAATGAAAAAGGCTTTAAAAATATCTAAAAGATTGGCGTTAGAGCCTTCATTTATAAATATTAATACAACTATGTGGATCATCTATTAAAGAAAAGAAGTTAAGGAGTCATGCCCAAATATAAACTAAATAACAGGCTAGCAGGAAGTCAGATGATAACAAAGAAATATGAAAAAAGCAGATTCCTAAGAGAACAAGCTAGGCATACTGGTGCATGCCTGTAATTTCAGCAACTGGGAAGGCTGAGGCAGGAGGATAATAAGTTTGAGGCCAGTCTCAGCAATTTAGCAAGCCTCTGTCTCAAAATGAAAAATAAAAAGGACTGGGGATATGGCTCGGTGGTAAAGTGTCCTGGATTCAATCTCCACTACTGCAAAAACTAAATTAATTAAAAATATGCACACTCATACACACATATTGAGAGAGAGAATGTGTGCATGTTTTTAGTGCTGGATTATCTAAAACATTATCCATAGCTAAATTCATCAGCTTTCCCACCCACCCACCTTGTGTAGATAGATTCCTGAATAATTTAAAGGGAATGTGTGATTGTGGCCAGTGAACTTGATTACCTTTTTTAAGGCAATTACTTATACATTTTTGTTTTGGTGAGATGATTAGTAACTAAAGGAAGTGGACAAGAATGAATATGAGAAGATAGAGTACCACCAGGATTATGCAAATAGATGCTTAGCAGCTTCCCTACAAGGGAAGAGGCTTTAAGGTCAATAGTATAAGCCCACTTATTACAATCTTAATTTTTTACTTGTAGAAATAGGCCCAAGGATATTAACAGGTTTGTTCACTCTGGGAAGTGTCACATAGATCTAAAACTGTGACTTCATAAAGCACTGGGGTTAGGGTGGATATTAATAGAGATACTTGCCAGCTACCTATATATAGTACCTGCATGGTGCTCATCCTCAGGTGGGCCTGAACCTTTCCAGTAATGAAATGCTCACTATTTCTAAAGGAAACCCATGCCATTGGGGTAAAAAAAAATCTATAAAAATATTTTAAATACACAAACACACATTTTAAACATTTGTAATTGTTACGTGATTCTGAATATTTTAAACCAAAATATGTCACCCCCTCCTCTCTAGATTTCACATGCTTCAGATTTTCTCCTTAGATCTGAGTCCAGAGCCTAAATAGGAATTTAGACACTTTGTAACCACTCTGCAGTTTCACTCCCTGTTTTCCAAGACCAAGGATATTACCTCCATAGAACAACACTGTAGGCTGGAGTGGTAGCCCCGTGGTTGGAGCACTTGCCTGGCATGCATGAAAACCTGGGTTCAAACCCCAGCACCACACACACAACTAAGTGTCCGAGAAGCAAAGGCGACAAAAACCAGATGAAGAAAACAAATAAAATTGATTCTTTCTCCCTCTTTCTCTCTTTAAAAACCAAGAACTCCACTTCCCAGCTTATAAAATAATAGAATCAGTTTCTTAAAGACTTGGTTGGACTAAGAATCTATACCCTGAACATTCGAGATGATCTACCTATAGCTCATTCTGGGATGCATTAAGAAAGCAATTTAAGATTGACCTCTGTGATCAGTGTACTAATAAGAAATTACAAACTTTTTTCTATGACATTATCCTGAACAGTTATGACACATACATTATTAAATACTCAAAATGCATCTTGAAGAAATGATGGACATTTTAAAGTAGAAACTCCTTTTTAAAAATCCTATCTTGGAGCTGGAGCAGTGGCTCAATGGTTATGGTGCTTGCCTGGCATGTGTGAGGACAAGGGTTTGAACCTCAGTACCATGTACACAACAAAGTGTCAGAGCAACAAGGGCCACATGAAAAACTAAATAAAATTGATTCTCTCTCTCTCTCTCTCTCTCTCTCTCAAAAATAAATCCTACGGATATCTGTTACCCTCAGGTAAGAGGAAGGGGTCATGGGAACCCTGGAGGGCCGTTGACATCCAAGTATCTGATGTAGGGAGTGGTCACTTGATGGGAGGTCCCTTTATCCTCAGCATTCATTTCCTTCACCCTATGCACTTTGTAGTTTTTATCCTTCTTTAGAAAACTGACAGTACTGTCCAGATTGGTACCCGGTTCCAGAGAGCAGATCTCAAAAGAGTACTCACAGTTTGAAAATATCCCTGACAGATTCCCTCTAGAAATCACATGTCCCTGTTTTTTTTTTCTTTTCTACCAAATACTTATTTTTTCTCTTACATTTAAAAACTTTCCTCTGAACTTTAAAGAAATCCACCACTGATATTTATTGAGCATGATGGGCTGAAAACGACATGGAAGAATTATGTACGAGACCAACACCCACTGAGCGTACAGAGAACGTTAGAAATAGAGACCAAGTGCATGACGGAATTAGATCAGATAGGAAGGAGCGGTGAAAGAGCACAGCCTCTGGAGACCAGATTAATATCCCAGGCGATGCCTCACTGGCTGCAACACTTAGGCAAACTGCAGAATCTCAGCGCCTCGTTTAACAGAGGAGCTGACCATGTTTAATTCAAAAGATTATTGTGAAAATGAGAAATAAGACATGCCCACTGACTAGTCGTATTACTTCCTAAGGTTGCTGTAACAAAGTACCATAAACTAGGAGGCTTAAAGCAATTGGATTTTATTCTCTCGCAGACCTAGAGGCTAAAAGTCACAAATCAAAGTGTGAGTGAGGCCATACTGTCCCTGACTGCTTTAGGGAAGAATTCTTCCTTGCATTCTCCTAGCCTCTGGGGGCTGCTGGCAGTCCCTGGTGTTCCTTGCTTTAAGTGCATGCTTCCATCACGGCATGGTATCTTTTCTGTGTGTCCCTGTCTCCACAGGGTCTAAACACACCAGTCATTGCACTTAGGGCTCATACTAATAAAATATGACCTCATCTCAATACTATCTGTGAAGATACTGTTTCTTTAAAAAAAAAAAAAAAGA
>PVKS010053483.1:0-10403 GCA_004027875.1 Aplodontia rufa
GTAACCGCTAAGCCACTACTCCAGCCTTGATACCTCCATTTCTAATCCAACACCAACTAGTTCTAGTTTTTTCATTTTCCATATATGTAATTACCACATTTACCAATGAGAAAACTGACTCGTATCCTGAATACGAGCACTTATTTTTTTTTATTGGTTCTACTTAGTTTTACATTTAGGAAGGAATTGGTGTTACATATGCATACATAGGTCTTGACAAAGTAAGTTAAGCCCAGTCCTTGTTCAGGATCTCCCCCTGCTTCACCCATTCCCTAATCTCATGTATTCTCTGTAATTTTCCTGTTATAGATAGAAATGAGTATGTGCATGTATATTAATTATTTAAATTTCCAGGTTTATATGTCTGCTGAGTATAGTTTGGTTTCTCATGGGAGCTGAATGTACCCAGCCATACTGATAATTTCCCTTTTCTCTCCCTTCTTATCCTCCCTCCCTTCTCTCTGCACCTTCATATCTATGGTTCTCCCAGCTTATGTGATAATTCAACTTTGATGGATTTATTAATTAAAATTAGCTAATCTTTATCCTATCTTAGGTTTTACTGTAGCTTCCATATATGAGAGGAAACATTCGGCCCTTAAATCTCTGAGTTTGGGATATTTCACTCAGCATGATTTTTTCCATTTCCATTCATTTAACTGCAAAAGTCATGTTATCATTCTTTCTAATACAAGAGCAGAATTCAGATAGATAGATAGATAGATAGATAGATAGATGATAGATATATCTCACAGTTTTTGGATACATTCATCCAGTTAGGGGTATCTGGGTTGATTCCATAGTTTAGCTATTGTAAATTGAGCTGCTATAAACATTGATGTAGCTGTGTCTCTGTAGTATGCCAATTCTAGCTCTTCTGGGAAAATACCCAGGAGTGGGATAGCTGGGTCATATGGTGGTTCCATCCCTAATTTTTTGAAGAGTCTCCACACTGCTTTCCAGAGTGGCTGTACCAGTTTGCAATCCCACCAATGGAGTGTTAGTGTTCCTTTCTCCCTATAACCCCTCCAGCATCTGTTATTATTCATATTCTTCTTTTTTGCTATTCTGACTGGAGAGAAGTAGAATCTCAGTGAAGCTTTGATTTGCATTTCTCTGATTGCTAGCAAGGTAGAATATTTTCTCATATATTTGTTGGCTTTTTGGACTTCTCCATTGAGAAGTTTCTGTTTAGTTTCATAGCCCATTTATTGACTGGATTATTTGTGATTTTTGTGTTAAGTTTTTTGAGTTCTTTGTATATTCTGGACATTAGTCCCCTGCTGGAGGCATAGCAGGCAATGATTTTTCTCCCATTCTGTAGGTTGTCTCTTGACCTTCCTGGCTAATTATTTAGCTGTAAAGAAGATTTTCCGACTCCTAGCATCCCATTCATTGATTCTTGGCTTTAATTCTTGCACTATGTGAGTCTTGTTAAGGTAGGAGGTACCTACTCCAAAGTGGTGGAGTGTTGATCCTATTTTTTTCTTCTAATAATAGTACAGTTGCTGGTTTAATTCCTAACTCTTTGATCCATTTTGATCTGATTTTTGTGCAAGATGAGAAATAAGGATCTAATTTCAATTGTTTGCGTGACTGTTGAGTATGTCCAGCACCATTTGTTGACACAGTCTATGTTTCCTCCATGCTATATTTTTACTCACTTTGTCAAATATCAGATGGTTAAAGACTTGTGGGCTTGTCTCAGTGTCTTTTATTCTATTCCATTGATCTTCATGTCTGTTTTGATACTACAGCCCTACAGTATAATTTCAGGTCTGATACTGAAATTTCAGGTCTGATACCTTCTGCTTCTTTTTTGTTTGTTTGTTTGTTTGTTTGTTTTTGGTTAGTAATGCTTTGGCTATTCTGGGTTTCTTGTTGTTCCAAATGAATTTGAGAATTGGTTTTTCTATATCCATGAAGAACGTCATTGATATCTTGATGGGGATTGTGTTGAATCTGTGCAGACTTTTTGGCAGATTGGCCATTTAAATGATATTGATTCTGCCTAACCAAGAACATAGATTGTTTTCCCATATTCTCAGGTCTTCTTCAATTTCTTTTTTCCATGTTCAATAGTTTTCATTGTAGAGGTATTTTATTTCCTTTGTTAGATTAATGCTCAAGTATTTTATTGTTTTTGAAGTTACTGTGAATGGGACGGATTTCCTGATTTCTTCTGTGGCTGAACTGCTGTTGGAGTGTAGGAATGCTATTGATTTATGAGTGTTGATCGTCTAACCTGCCACTTTGCTAAATTCACTTATAATCTCTAGAAGTCTTCTGATAGAGTTTTTTTTTGGGGGGGGTCTTCTAGGTATAGGATCATATCATCAGCAAATAGAGATAGTTTAACTTTCTCTTTTCCTATTTGAATTCCTTTTATTTCCTTCTCTTGTTTGATAGCTCCTGGTAGGGTTTCAAGGACTATATTAAATAAGAGTGGTGAGAGTAGACACTTGTCTTGTTCCTGAATTTAGTGGAAATGGTTTCAGTAATGTTGGCTGTAAGTTTGTCATAAATGGCCCTTACAAAATTAAGGTATGTTCCTTTTATCCCTATCTTCTCCGGAATTTTGAGTATAAATGGTGTTTGATTTTATCAAAGGCTTTTCTGCATCACTTGAGATGATCACATGGGTTTTGTCTTTAATTCTGCTTTGTTTATTTTGTTTTTTTAAAGACAGCGGGACAGTGAGAGAGAGAGAAAGAGAGAATCAATTTTTTTTAAAAGAGAGAGGAACAGAGAGAGAGAGAGAGAGGGAAAGAACCAATTTTATTTAGTTTTTCATGTGGACGTCATTGCTCCAAAATTTCGCTGTGCACGTGGTACTGGTGTTCAAACCTGCATCCTGGAGCATGCCAGGCAAGCTGTAACCACTGAGCCACTGCTCCAGTCCTCTTTAATTCTGTTTAAGTGGTAAATCACATTTATTGATTTGCATATGTTGAACCAGCCCTGCATCCCTGGAATGAAGCCCATTTGATCATGATATATTATCTTTTCAATGTGTTTTTGGATGCAGCTTGCTAGAATTTTATTAAGGATTTTTACATCTATGTTCATCACAGAAACTGGTCTGTAATTTTCTTAATGTGTCTTTGTTGGGTTTTGGTATCAGGGTTACGGTTGCCTATGAGGACTTATTTAATCAAACATTCTGTATGTAAACAATTTCTCACTACTGCCCATGATATTATAAAATATGTATTTGGCCTTCACCCATGGTTCCTGATATAGAGTTCCCAAAGCCTTGCAATTTCCTGAGTAATAGGGGAGCTACAGAAATCTCTTGCTCTAATATCTGTCATTGACCCTTTTTCCTGACTCTCAGCTCCAAAGGCCCTTGCAATTTCCTGAGTTATAAGAGTATCTGACACTGAGCTACCAAATTCCTTGGAATTTCCTGTGTTAGGATCATCTTTTATCTAAGGAGGTAATAATCCTGATGTGCTCCTGAATGGCCTAAGGACAGGGGCTGGCTGCCAGCAGAACCAGCCCTGTGACTTGAGGGGAAGGGAGAGGAGCTGAAGGCTGAGTTGACCAGGATTAGCCAAGGATGAAAACAATCATGCCTACATAATGGAGCCGCCACAAAAACTCTAAAGGACAAAATCTGGAGCTCTTTCAGAGAGATTAACATGGAGACTCCTGGAGGGTGGCACCTCCAGAGAGGATATGGAAGCCCTGTACCCCTTCTCCCATTACTCTCATCTGGCTGTTCATCTATACCCTTCGTAATGGCCTCTATAATAAATGGGTGAACCTAAAAAAGTGTTTCCTTGAGTATATGAGCTGCTCTAGCAAATTAAAATAAAATAAAAGCTAAGGTGGGAGTGGGAACCCAGATTTATAGCCAGTAGTTTTGAAAAACAAGACACAATCTGGGACTTTTGACTGGCATTTAAAATGCGGGACAATCTTATGGGGCTGAGTCCTCAAACTGTGGGATCTGACACTACATCCAGGTAGACAGTGTCAGAATTAAATTATAGGACTCCTCGTTTTTGTCCACTGAAAAATCTGGTGTCATGCGGAGTTAAGTGACTGTGAGTAGAAACTAGGGAAAACACTTTGGATTTTTTTTTTTTTTAAAGAGAGAGGGACAGTGAGAGAGAGAGAAAGAGAGAAACAACTTTATTTAGTTTTTCACATGGCCTTAGTTGCTCCAACACTCAGTTGTGTATGTGGTGCTGGGGTTTGAATCTGGGTCCTCGTGCTTGCCAGGCGAGCGGCGCCAAAACACTGAGCCACCGCTCCAGCCCCTGGATTTTTTTTCCTCCTATCTCTTATACTGCACCTTCCCCCAGTGTGAACTCCCTCCTCACCCGTTCTAGGCTGCTGCTATACCCAAATACCTTCCTCATCCTGCGTGAGCCCCAATGCCTTGAGCTGTGTCACCACTTACGTGGTCACTCCCAACTTGATCTATTCATCCATGCTGGATTTCCTCTCTTTATTTCCCTTATCTCTGTCCCATGTGGAACCAGGCTGCCTCTCCTCCAGAGAAAGTCCCTTCAGAATCCTCACTTGGCTCAGAACACCACACAGATGTCATCTTTGTGTAGAAATGCCCTCCTCAATCTAGTCAGGCCACTCTCCACACAGAGGTCCTTCTCATTCCTCTTGGATTCTGCCTCATATACCAGGCTGACTTCCACTTCCTACCCATATTCCCTCCTCATACCTCTCTCCATTAACTTGTATTATTTTTTTAAATAAAGAGAGAGAGAGAGAGACAGTTAATTTTATATTTTATGGCTTTTATTTTTCCTCCACTTAGTTGTGTATGTGATACTGGGGGATCAAATCTGGGTCCTTAGACATGCCAGGCAAGAGCTCTACAGCTGAGCCACCTCTCCAGTGCCATCAATTAACTTTTGTTAATGTCTAGACCACCGTGGCTCCACATCCTCCATCACTGATACTCATTTTGATTGGTCCCTGTATTGGTCTACTTACATTGCTATAAAAAAAAATCTGAGGCTAGACACTTTATAAAGAAAAGAGATTTATTTTACTCACAGTTTTGGAGCCTGAAGTTTCATGATCAGGTGTCCCACTGATTCTCTGGTGAGAATCCTCCATGGTTAATTCACATAATGGCAGAACTTCAGCATATAGTGATACAAGAAGCCAGACAACAGAGAGGAGCTACTCTTGCTCTTTTATAACTATTTGCTTTCTCCAGAACAATTAACTTATTAATCCTTTCCAAGGACAGTACCACCAAGAATCTAATTATCCTGTCCTAAAGTCCATCTCTCCTCCACCTCCCCACATTGCCACACTGAAGACCACATTTCCAATACATGGAAAAAACACATCAGCAGACACACTCAAACCATCTGCAAACCACAGAAGTCCCACATAATGATTTTGAACTGATTTGTGCATGAAGGGAAAGGAAGAGAATTGGGAGGCGAAGGATAAAGTGACAGATCATTAATCCATCTTTTAAAGTTCATTTTTAAGAGACTCTATTTTAAGACTCATTTCCATTCTGGTTTCTGACTGGATCTATTACTGTTGTCATGCCTGTTAAATTTATATTTGCCAGGAGAGCCAAAGCAGCCTGTTTAACTCATTCTTTATGATGGCCAGAACTCTTTTCTTTTTCTTTTTTTAAAGAGAGAGGTATGGTGAGAGAAAGAATCAATTTTATTTAGTTTTTCATGTGGCTTCTGTTGGGGTTTGAACTTGTGTACTTGCACATACCAGGCAAACGACGTAACCTCTGAGCCACCACTCCAGCCCCAGAACTGTCATGTCTCATGTAGGCCAATCTATAACAGGTTGCCCACTGAATGGTCCCCTGTTTTACCAGTCTTCTTTTTTTTTCATTTCTTCCTTTTTTTTTTCCTTTCTCTTTGTTTAAGAGAGAGTGAGGAAGAGTTAGTTTTATTTTTTCATCTGGTTTTGTTTTTCCTCCACTTAGTTGTGTACATATGTGGTGCTGGGGATCAAACCAGGTCCTCAGGCATGCCAAGCAAGCACCTCCTGCTGAATCACCTCTCCAGCCCCATTCACCATTCTTTTCGATGGGATTTCAAGATAATATACAGATGATATCTTTTTGGGGAAAGGGTATCTTGCTTAAACACTTCCCACTCCCCCCACTTTTCCTGTTTCTTTCTACCTACCAGAACTTTTGTTAATCTTTGTAGGTCAGTTTCAATTGAACCTCAGTTGCCTCCAACTTTCTGCTAGACTTTTTCCTTAGGAAGATTCTTCAAATGCCCTGAAACTATCCAGGTTCTAGATCATTTTTCCTCACATGTGTCACAAGCTCTGTGTGCCTTTATTCATGCTGATTCTTCTACCTGGCCTATCCTCCCGTTGCACCTCCAAAGTCAAAGCCCCAATATCCTTCAAGGTTTGTTTGACATACCATCTCGCCTTTTAAGCCTTTGCCATCCAGGAGTGGTGGTGCACACCTGTAATCCCAGGCTGAGGGAGGAGAGCCAAGTCAAGGCTGCCTCAGCAACTTAGCAAGGGCCTAAGCAACTTAGTAATACCTATCTCAAAATAAAAAGGGGTAGGGAACAGCTTTCAGTGCTAAAGCACTTCTGAGTTCAAGCCCAGTACCACAAAAAGAAAGGAAAAACAAAAAGCCTTTACTAATCTCCCCACCACTGAGCCTCACAGAAATTTGTATGCATCTTTAAAAGGTATGTGCCACTCAGCCCAGCAAAGCTTGCGTATTTCGTATTGATTTTTTTCTTCATGGGTTCAAAACAATTGAACCTCCACTAGTCCTTTCTTGTTTAAGACCTAAATTTTCTAGCTCATAGAAGAGCAAGATGTTTACTTGTCTCATCTAAAGGACTGGAAAGTGATGATATTTATCTTTTTCAACATGATGCAATGTGTTGTGTTAGTATACCAAAGGTTAAAAACCTGTTCTCAATGTAAATTCATATTTGCCTATGTAAGTCTGTATTTTTATCCTCCCAAAGGGTATACCATTCTAACTTTTAAAATTATCAAATATTGACATAGTCTCATTTTACCTAGAATGTATGCCTTACTTTGCATATTGCATAAAATCGTATTTTTTTTTTATCTGCAGAGACATAGCCCCAATTCCTCATTCCCAGTAAAAAGTATGTAACTATAGTAGGAGGCCAATCTGCTTCTTTTGTGTTGGTCTTAGCTTGGATTCACATAATTTGTTCCAAAGTAGGACATTATGGAAAAATCTAGGCTACTTTGTTATATTTTCCTCCATTTAACTCTTTAGTGCAAGGGAAATCTTTAGATTGTAAACTCTGACTCAGAGGTGTCATCTAACTCCTTTGGATCTTTCTCACCTTTTTTGGGATAATAGCACGCTATGGATGTGAGAAGAATGATTTTACCAAATTAGATTTATTGTGTTTTGCTTCCTTACTAAACTTTCCTCTGCTTACTAAACTTACTGTGTTCAGTAGCCACAATGTGCACTTTGGTATTCTTCTCCATTATGCTCAGTCCTTCTGCTTTTAGATTTTCATTTATCTCTACCAGACTGACAGACATTGTTAGCCAAGTTATTATAGTTGACAGTTTAAAATATTTATTTATTTATTTATTTATTTATTGACACTGGGGATTGAACCCAGGGGAGTTTTTACCACTGAGCTACATCCCCAGCCTTTCTATATTTTTATTTTGAGACAGGGTCTGTCTCACTCAGTTGCTTAGGGCCTCGCTCAGTTGTTGAGGTTGGCTTTGAACTTGCAATCCTCTTGCCTCAGGCTCCCGAGATGCTGGGATTACAGGCGTGTGCCACAATGCCTGGAAGTCTAAAGAATTTCTATCTTCTCTTTATTATATTATATATAGTAATATATTATATTATACGCAGAAGAACTGTTTGGAGAAAGAAGGGTTGGGGATAATAAAAAGTCTTTCCTATATATGGGTAGAAACTCTCACTGATGAGATGATCAAAAAATGGCCACATCCAATTCCCTGGAATCTGTGAATGTTACCTTATATGGCAAAAAAAAAATTACAGATGTGATTAAATTAAGGATTTTGAGATGGGGTGATTATCCTGGATTATTTGATGGACCATAAATGCAAATACTGATATCCTTAGAGAAGGAAAGTGAAAGGAGATTTGATACACAGAGAAAAGGCAATGTGACCACAGATGCAGACTCAAGTGAGGTGACCACAGGCCCAGGAGTAGTGGCAGCCACCAGAGTTTCAATGCAGCAAGTAACAGATGCAAGTAACAATGCAGCACAGCCCTGCTGATACCACTGTGCACCCCAGGGAAACTGATGAACTTCTGGCCTTCACAGCTATGAAAGAATACATTTCTATTGTATTAAGCCACCAATCTGTGGTGGCGGCAGCAACCACAAAAAACTAATATGGTATCTTATCTCTCAAATGTTTCTTTTCTTTTTACAGCTTTCCTTCTTAAGTTTATACATTTTTTTTTCTTAAAGAGAGAGGGACAGTGAGAGAGAGAGAGAAAGAGAGACTCAATTTTATTTAGTTTTTCATGTGGCTTTCGATTCTCCAAAGCTTTGTTGTGTACGTGGTGCTGGGTGGGGTTCGAACCCTTGTACTCGCTCATGCTGGGCAAGCGCTGCAACTGCTGAGCCACTGCTCCAGCCCCTTATACATGTTTTTTAACTCTTATTTTGTTCTTTCTTTTCTTCCTAATAAAATCTACAGGTATCTCTAAGAAAATAATCTTTCGTATTCTTTTCAAGTTCCATAGACGTTGGGTTTCAAACTAATTTGTGAGCATTTAGTGGCCATCTGCTATGGCTCTGGAATTGTTTTGGTACTTCAGGGGACATAAGGAATAAACATAGTTGCTGGGGGTATAGCTCAGTGGAACAGAGCTTTCTTAGTACACATGAGGCCCTGGATTCAATCTCCAGCACCATCAAAATAAAAAAATAATAATAATTTAAAAAAATAGAAAAGAATAAGTATAAACCCCATCCTTAAGTATTTGTAAATTAACTGTGAAACAGTTTAAATGATACTATGACCCAAGGTGTGATAAAATAACAAGGGTAAGTGTCAGAGTCAGAATGTGCTGTAGATACTCAAAAAATAGGTAATCTGTGAAGGGTCTGGTGTGGACTGGGTGAGTTTTATTGAACAGGCAGATTTTACAGGAAGGCATTTGAACAAAAAATTTAGATTTCATCCTCTGATCAGTGCGAATTTGATAACGAATTCCTCCTTATCTGTAAAGGTAATATAGGTTTTTCTTAAAACATTTCAGAAACTTAAAAATTACAATTTAAATTTTCTCTATAATCTCGTTACTCCTAGAAAAAAAGCTTTGCTAATGATTTGTAATATATTCTTCCAGATTTTTTCCTGTACATGTGATGATGTTTGTTACAGAAATGAAAGCATGCTGTACATGCACTTTTGCAAGCTACTATTAAAGACTATTGAGTAAGGGGCTGGAGTGGTAGCTTGGTGGTTACAGCGCTTGCTCGGCTCGGCATGTGCGAGGACGCGAGTTCAAACGCCAGCGCCACATACACAGCAAAGTGTTGGAGCAACGAAAGTCACATGAAAAACTAAATTAAAATTAATTCTCCCTTTCTCACTGTCCCCTCTTTCTTTAAAAAAAAAAAAAAAGACTATTGAGTAAAATGAAAAGGAAGGCACACTTTAAACTGATTAATGATGTTTGGGCAACAGAGATCTCTCAAATTCTTTCTAATTACATTATGAACTGTACCAAGGGGAAAAAACAAGAAGAGAGACAGTGAGGAGAGAGAGGATGTGTATAAAGGGCTATTATGATAATCTGGGCACAAGTTAGATTAGGGGGTAAGGGTAGAGAGCACTTGTCTGGCATGTGCTGGGGCCTAGGTTTGCAACTCAGCACTGGGCATTTTTTTTTTTTAATTAGAGTAGGGACTATGGCAGTAGTTGATAAAGTCACGGATTGGGAATTTTTTTCCTATTATTTCAAAATCTTGTCCCACATAAATAAAAATGAATTTCCCCCTTTCCCTTTGAGAGATGGAAAAATAAAAAGTTTCCATTCATTTTATATTTGAAGATATTCAAATGCTTTGACTTTAATAATAGCAGTCCAAAAGGAAGAAATTATTGATAGTAGGTCTAAGACTTATAAAATATAAGTATTTTATATGTAATGATCTTTTGAGTATGAAACCGTTATATAGTTATAAAAACATTTGTTGAAAAACATGGAAAACTTTGAAAAGTAAAACAAAAAAATAAATTTGTAATTTTCTTTTTTTGAGAGCTGACTATTAAACTTGTACCTAGCCAGGTGTGTGGAACATGCCTGTAATCCCAGCCAGCCTCAGTAATTTAATGAGGCCTTAAAATAAAATAAATAAATAAATAAATAAATAAAATTTAAAAATAAGAATAAATAAATAAAGGTCTGGGGA
>PVKS010053484.1:0-10388 GCA_004027875.1 Aplodontia rufa
GATGGCTCCCTGGAGCTCATGGTGAGCTGGGGCCCCATCCAGCCAGGCCCCTCTCACCAGTTC
The DNA here is from genome assembly GCA_004027875.1 of Aplodontia rufa. Classification (NCBI taxonomy): domain Eukaryota; kingdom Metazoa; phylum Chordata; class Mammalia; order Rodentia; family Aplodontiidae; genus Aplodontia; species Aplodontia rufa. Next base: position 64 of record PVKS010053484.1, read on the forward strand.
CCAGCCTGACTCCACCTGCATCCCTTCCTGCTACCTCTGTTGGCCCGGGAAGGCTCTTTCTGTCCCAGTTCTTGGCCTTTGTCCCCCATGAAACGAGAACTCCGTTCTGGATTTGTCTCTGCGTCCTCTTTCTCCTATCCCTAACCAGGCAGACCTGCGCTGCCCTATCTCGCTCCCCTATCATTCTGGTCCCTTACCAAACCCTGACCCTTTTCCCTTGTATTTTCCTATTGAAACTTGTACAAGGCTTTGCCCAAATTTGGTCCAGAGACGCTTGCTGGACCTCACCCTCTCCCGGCTGTTCTCCTCCAGGTGCACCGAAGGCTGCTCCATGATGATGGACGTGGAGTAGCGGAGTCTCTGCTGGAGGAGGGATCAGGATCGGTTGTGCGAGGGCGCCACCTCGTGCTGCTGGACAGGGTGGAAGAGGCGTCCGCCGGGCACCGACTGCTGGCAGAAAAGGAGGTCCTGGCCCCGCAGGTGGTGCTGGCCCCCGAAGGCGGTGCCCTCTACCACCCTGGGGCCACCCCACTCATGCAGGTGAGAAAGTACAGGGGTGAAGTCTGTGAGTAGTGATGTTTGGTGCGGGTTTGCTGGGAAAGCGTGGACCCCACCAGCGCTGGGGAGGCTCCGCCCCTGCCCCTGCCCACGACAGGCCAAGCCCAGTGCCCTTTGGTACCAACCTATCTATACTGGGTGGAGTAGGGCTCCCAGTACCCGCGCAGCACCCATCCATGCCTACTGGGTGGAGTGCCAGCTCGGTGCCAGCCCAGTACCAACCGGTCCTTACTGGGTGGAGACCCTGCTCCCACTACCAACCCACATCTCTGGGTAGGGTACTGGCTCCCAGTGCAGGTCAATCCGTCCCTACTGGGTGGAGTGCCAGATCCCAGTGCCAGCCCAGTACCAAGCCGTACCTACTGGATGAATTACGGGCTCCCAATGCTGCCTCTGCACTAACCTATCCTTGCTGAGTGGAGTACCTTCCCTCCTCCTCACCTGGCCCTCCCCTAGCTCGCTAAAACTAAAACCTCACCTGCCTCACGTTCTGTCCCGCACTTTGGCCTTGCCCCCCTCCCCAGGCTTTGTCCCATCTTGACTAGCCCCACCCCTCCGTAGCTGCTGCACCTCTCTAACTCTACCCAGTCTCAGCCTTGATCTGTTCTACCCCTTCTAGCTTGGACACCCAATCCCTCATTGGCTCAGCCCGCCCTTCAGGAATCTGCCCGCCCCTTTTGGTTGAGCCCCGCCTCTCCCGCAGATACCCACCCCCTGCGCCCCCTCTTGTTTTCCTGACCCTGGTAGATTCCCGCCCCTCCTTGTCCAAGATCCTTCCCTCCTGACTCATCCCTGACCCCCCTGCCACAGTTCTCAGGACTGCGTCGGGAGCTGCCACCCTCAGTGCGCCTGCTCACACTGGCCCGCTGGGGGCCCAAGATGCTGCTGCTGCGCTTGGAGCACCAGTTTACAGCGTGGGAAGATTCAGGCCGCAACCTGAGCTCCCCTGTGACCTTGGACTTGCGGGTGAGGAGGGCAGAGGTGGGAAGGAGGCAGCTGAGAGGCAAAAGAGAGGGGCAGAGGCGCTACTCGGCCTCCTCCCGCCATTCAGCTGGGTCCACTCTCTCCCCCCAGGATCTGTTTTCCACCTTCACCATCACCCACCTGCAGGAGACCACGCTGGCGGCCAACCAGCCCCGTGCCAGCGCCTCCAGGCTCCAGTGGACACCAGACACCGGTGGGGACCTGGCTTGGGTCCTGCCTGGGCTCTGCTGGGGGTGCAGTGTGAGATGTGGCAATGTTGGCCAGGCCCCACTACAGAGCCCAAGGCTCTGGGATAGCATGAGATGCAGGCCAGGGGCTTACGGGTCAGAAGGGGTTCCAGCAAAGTACCAATGTGCCTTGGAGAGTTGGGAGTGGAATTTAGTCCCAAGAACAAGACTGAGGAGTCTCCATCAGGGTCTGGTTCAGGAAGCGTGTCAGCCTGAGGGTTTGGGAGCCATCACCCAGATCTTGCAGAGGCTTTGGGGCTCTCAGGCTGGATTTCCCGCCCCGGGGGAAAGTGGTTAAAAGTCCAGGGCATGAGGTCCTAGGAACAGAGTTGGGGACGGGAGGGAACAGGTAGGGTGAGGCAGAGGACATGTACACCCCTTACTCTCTTCCCCTGCCCCTCCACAGGTCCCACTCCCTACCCTGATCCCTCCAAGCTGGACCCATTCTCCATCACACTGCAGCCCATGGAAATCCGCACCTTTGTGGCCTCAGTCCAATGGAAGGACAGCTAGACCCGCTGGGAGGCCCCCTCAGTACCAGAATCCTGGCTCTAGTGGAGGGGCAGCTCCCTTCTCATGTTGCTGCTGCCATGTACAACTGCCATTAAAACACCACTACTGCCAGGCACACTGGCACACATTTAGAATCCCTGCAACTCAGAGGCTGAGGCAGGAGGCTTGCAAGTTCAAGGCCAACCTCAGTAGCTCAGCAAGGCCCTAAGCAGCATAGACCCTGTGTCAAAATAGGACATAAAAAGGGCTGGAGATGTGGCTCAGTAGTTAAGAGTCCCTGGGTTAAATCCCTAGTTAAATGAGTAAATAAACAGCCACTACTAATATTTGAGAGGGGCATGGTTTGGCTGAGTGTGTTGTATTTTGGGGGAGGGGCATAGAATGCACAGCCCAGAAAGGTCAGCAAATCCTGACTCAGCCCTGGCCTGTGGTCGTTTGCCTGAGTCTACACCTCTCCCCACCCCGTCCATCTCCTGCTCTGATCCTTAGTCCACTGAGGTCTTGGCACAGCTGTGTCAGGAAGCCACTGAGGGCAGGTCTGTGCTGGACACAGAACCTCCCCAGCCTGGTCTTGGGGGAGCTGGACCTTCAGAGCAAGGGATTTGGGAGGTCCTAGACCAGATGGTGGAGGTAGAGCTAGGGCCCAGTTTAAGGCCATGGCAGGTAGCTGGACACAGAGGCTAACGTCCTGGTGCAACCTGGGCTTCTAGTGAGTTCTGGTTCTGTTACACAGGAAGTAGGTGTTGGGATTAAGGCCACAGTTTACTTGAACCAAGTGACTTGCCCTCCAGTTGCCCTAGCCTTGTGCAAATCCATTGATGCCTATTAAGGGCAGGGGGAACCTCTTAGCCTGTCTGCAGGCCACGTGCAGACCAGTGTTTGGATGTGCCTCTCAGCCACTTGTAAAGTCACCCTCTGCACTGTAGGGGTGAGGGAGGAGAATGGGGCTCTGTATGTGGCTGGTTGCTGGAAGGAATCTGGAAAACTTTTCTAAGTCTCCCTCTCGAGGGACCCCTGGGCCATGGTCTTGCATAGAGGCCAGCCTTCACAAGCACCAGCTGCAAATATCCTCCTCCAATGACAGGAACTGGCCCAGGGTGGACACAGAAGCCAGGGAGGGAAGGACCATTTGGCTTTGAATGTTCCCAGTATCCCTCCACTGGTCATTTGGCAGAGACCAGCTCAGGATGCCAGTGTGGGTGGAGGGGGCACTCTGGATTCTGCTATGGCCACTCAGGGACCAGGGTCTCCAAATTTCACACTCTTCCCGCCGGAAATCTCTCTTCGGAGAAGCTCAGGCCAGATCAACCTGTGGGGTCCACGAGGATTCCTGTAGTCATCTGCCATGTCAGGCCTGGTATTGAGTGTGGCCCCCAAAGTCTTTTTTCTTTTGTGGTACTGGGGATTGAACCCAGGACCTCACCCATGCCTGGGAATCACCTTTCTGAGCTAAACATCTCCAACCCCCTTAATTGTATTTTGAGGTAGGGTCTCACTAAGTTGTCCATGCTTCACTGAAGTTGAGACCCTCCTAGCCAGGTTGCTGGGATTACAGGAGTGAGGCACTGAGCCGGGGCAGGCTGCTGTTTATTCAGTGTCTCTGCACCTTCCACTGGCCACTTCTTGCACTCTGCTTCCCCCCTACCCCCGGCTATGAGGAGAGGAACCTTCATTAGTTACTCAATCTGTTGGCACCCTAACCACAGACTTCCCAGCATCCAGAACTGTGAGAAATGACTTCCTATTGTTTATAAACTACCCGTCTAAGGCTTTTTGTTATAGCAGCTGCAATGGATTAAGACAGTCACCATCTAAACACATAGTCATCCCTCCCAAGAGACCCAAGGAGTGATCCCTTATCTAACTGTCATACTGCATGGGGTCCGGTAGTTAAGTATGCCTCGACACTTCTTTTTCCTCCTCCATTTCCCTTCCTTGTTTTTTGTTTTTTTGTTTTGGTACCAGGATTGGTTAGGTACTTAACCACTCAGCCACATTCCCAGCACTTATCATATTTTTTAATTTTTTTGAGAGTTAATGCAACTTATTTTTATTTTTTCATCTGGTCTTTTTTCTCAGACAGTCAGCTGTGTATGTGGTGCTGGGATTCAAACCCAGGTCCTCACGCATGCCAGGCAAGTGCACTACCGCTGAGCCACCGCGCCAGCCCTTGAATTGTCTATTTCCGGGTAGCATTGGCAGAGCAGTGGATTTTGTAAGAAGGAAACAAAGAAGGAACAGTAGCAAAACAACAGATGGGTTAATGTCAGGTCACTCTTTTAAAGCCTAAAGAGAGGGGACTTCCTTATTATGCTCACTCAGGTAGACCAAGACTAAGGTGTCGGCACACACCTGGCTAGAGAAGGCTTTGACTTATCCTTTCACATTTTGAATTTTCTGACCATCCACATGAGTTACCTTGCATCTCGCTTCCTACATCATTTTCACTTACAGGACTATCCCACAGTGGGAATTTTCCTACTGAAAAGCATGTGCTGATTTGCAGACACCCCCGGTTCCTCGTGTTCGCTGGTTTCTATCTGCTGTGCACTCTCGCATGCTTGTTTAAGGATGCGGACAGAGTGAATGCTTTTCCACATTGCTTACATTCAAACAGTTTCTCTCCACTGTGAGTTCTTTCATGTCTTTGAAAGGAGCTGCGCAGACTGAAGGCTCTCCCACACTCTTCACATTTGTAGGGCCTCTCTCCGGTGTGCATTCTCATGTGGCCTTGAAAGCTCGTGGGATAAATGAAGGCCTTTCCGCACTGCTTGCACTCATAGGGTTTCTCCCCTGTGTGAGTTCTTCTGTGTATCTGCACATAACTGGAACAGCTGAAGGCCTTGCCACACTGCGTGCACTTGTAGGGCTTCTCCCCGGTGTGGGTTCTTTCATGAGTGCGAAACGCACTGAGGAAAATGAACGCCTTCCCACACACCCTGCACTTGTACGGTCCATCTCCAGTGTGCGTGATCATGTGTCTTCGAAAGTTTTCCAGAGAAATGAAGGCTTTCGCGCACTCCTTACATTCATACGGTTTTTCTCCAGTGTGGTTTCTTTCATGTATTTGCAAATCTAGAGGGTAATTGAAGGTTTTCCCACACGTTTTACAGTCATAGGGCTTCTCCCCAGTGTGAGTCCTTTCATGAATCCGACAGTAACTGACTCGGCTGAAGGCTTTCCCACATTCTTTGCACTTATAGGGTTTCTCACCGGTGTGCACTCGCGTGTGTATGCGGAAGGCTGGACGAGCACTGAAGGCCTTCCCACACTCCTTACACTTGTAAGGCTTCTCTCCAGTGTGAGTTCTTTCATGAATTTGAACGGAAGTGGAACACCTGAAGGCCTTCCCACACTGCTTGCATTTGTAGGGCTTCTCTCCGGTATGAATTCTTTCATGTACTCGTAAGAAACTGGGGCGAATGAATGCCTTCCCACATTCCTTACATTTGTACGGTCTGTTTCCATTGTGCGTTACCATGTGCGTTTGAACAGTTGTTCGGGAAATGAAGGCCTTCCCACATTCCTTACATTTATAGGGCTTCTCCCCGGTGTGGGTTCTTTCATGTATTTGAATAGAACTGGGACAACTGAAGGCCTTCCCACATTTCTTACATTCATAGGGCTTCTCCCCGGTGTGAATCCTTTCGTGGATTCGAAGAGAACTGGGCGATCTGAGGGCTTTGCCACAATGCTTACACTGATAGGGTTTCTCTCCAAAGTGTGTCTGTTCGTGTGTTTGAAAGGGCTGGTGGTATATAAAGGTTTTTCCACACTGTTTACACTTGTAGGGGTTTTCTCCGGTGTGAGTCCTTTCGTGTCTCTGGAAGGATTTGAGATAACTGAAGGCGTGGCCACACTCCTTACATTTATAAGGTTTATCTCCATACTTACACCCATAGAATTCGTGTCCAGGGTGAGATCTGATGTGCCTCGTAAGGGACGAGTGGAGCATGAAGACTTTTCCACACACGCTACATTCATATGGCTTCACTCCAGCAGTTTTCTCGGTCACGCTGAGCTTTGGAATCTGGCTGAAGGTTTCTGCAGACTGGCCACTTTTACTTTCACCGAGTCTTTGTACCACATGACTTCTGTAAACAATTAGAAGCATATTAAGAATATGATTGTTTATTAATTTATATTAGAATAGCAATTTTATTAGTTCCAGAAAAAACCACAGGTTTTCTGCCCTGTCTGAACTTTTTTAAATGATGGGCTTGCATTTAAGCCCTGCATGAACTGTTTAAAAGTGAATATACTATGGGCTGGGGACATGGCTCAGTGGAACAGTGCGTGACTGGCACATGTGAGGCCCTGAGTCTGATTTCCACAACCACCAAAAAAATTTTTAAAAGGTGAATATACTTAATTGTCTGCAATAGGGCTTCTCTACAGCTATTAGCAAGACAGTAACACTCGTGTACAGGGACTCTTTTTTTTTTTTTTTTTTTTAAGAGAGAGGGACAGTGTGAGGGAGAGAGATAGAATCAACTTTATTTAGTTTTTCCTGTGGCCTTCGTTGCTGAAACACTTTGTCATGTACATGGTGCTGGGGTCCAAACCCGCATACTTGCGCATGACAGGCAAGCACCGTGACCGCTGAACCATCAATCCAGCCCCTAGGGACTCTTGATACTATTTACAGGTAAGATATTTTTCAAGCATTGAACATCTATGTCATTTAAGAAAACATTTTTGGGCTAGGTCCAGCAGTGCACACCTGTAATCTAAGCTACCTGGGAAGCTGAGGTAGGGGAGTCTCAAGTTCAAGAACAGCCTGGGAAACTTAGCAAAACCTTGTATCAAAATAAAAGAGGGCTGGAGCCAGGCATGGCTGCACGTGTGGCTGTAATCCCAGTTACTCCAGAGGCTGAAGCAGCAGGACCACAAGTTCAAGGCTAATCCTGGAATTCTGACATCAACCTGGGCATCCTAGTGAGACTGTCTCAAAATAAAAAATAAAAAGGGTTGGGAAGGGCTGGAGCGGTGGCTCAGTGATTGCGGCGCTGGACTGGCACGCGTGAGGAGGTGGATTCGAACCTCAGCACCCCACTTCACGTACACAACAATGTGTAGGTGCGAAGAAAGTCATATGAAAAACTAACAAAATTCTAAAAAAAAAAGGGGGGCTGGAATGTGGCTCAGTGGTTAAACACCCCTGGTACAAAGAAAAAAAAAAAGTGAGGTAGGGGATAAGGGATATACCAAGTTTAATTCTCAGTACCACCACTTAAAAAAAGAAAAAGAAAGAAAAAGAAAAATGGCTGGGGTGGCCAGGCGCGGTGGCCCACATCTGTAATCCCAGTGACTCAGGAGGATGGCAACTTCAAAGCCAGCCTAGGCAATTAGTGAGGTCTCAAAATAAAATACAAAAGGCTGGGGATGAGCTGGAGTACTGGGTTCAGCAGTAGAACACTTGCCTGGCATGCATGAGGACCTGGGTTCGAACCCCAGCACTACATACACAACCAAGTAAAGAAAAAATAAAACTGATTCTCTTTAAAAAAAAAAGAGAGAGAGAGAAAGCAAGACAGAGAAGGACAGCGAGAGAGAGAGACAATCCATTTTTATTGAGTTTTCACATGGCTTTCGTTGCTCTGACACTTAGTTCATACATGGTGCTGGGGTTTGAACTCGTGTACTTGCGCATGCTGGGCAAGCACTGCAAGCGTCATAACTGCCAAGACACCGCTCCAGCCCCCAAACTGATTCTCTTAAAAAAAAGAAAGAAAAGGGCTGGCGTGTAGATGTAGTGTTGTATTAGAGAGTCCCTGGGCTAAATGGCCAGTACTGGAAAATTAAAAAACAAAACACTTTTTTGGTGAAAATTTCTAAGAAAAATATCAATTTGAGGCTGAATTTGCTTGCTTGCTTTAAAAAACTACACTAAAATATCATACATACTACATACTAGGATTCTTCTGAGGGACACTGCTTTTTCTAGTACGTAAAACTGACCTTAGACGTCTCCCTTGGATTTTGTACTCATCTTTGGTCTTCCATTCTTCCCATATATTCCCTAAAATACAGATCCAGAAAAACCATTCTAAGTTATTAGAAATCATCGCAACATTAGGTCTACAATGAGCTGATGGGGCCTAGTTTATTTACCAATGGACTTCCTTTTCCCATTCTTCATCTGGGAACAGTGATGAAGAACAGGAAACACCTTCCTGGGATTACCTAAGTGAAGGAATGACGCCATCCTTACCCACAGAGGCCAGGTTCCGGAAGGTTTCTTGCATCACATCTCTGTAGAGCTTCTTCTGGGAAGGATCCAGCAGAGCCCACTCCTCCTGGGTGAAGTTCACAGACACATCCTCAAAGAACACTGAGTCCTAAAACATCCCATATATGTGGGTAGGACAAAGATTTCAGTCAATAGGGCTGGAGATCAGAACTCAAATTCCTGAGTTCACACACAATTACAAACGTGTTTCTTTTTTTCCTTTGTTGTCAGTTTAACCCTGTCCACTCACTTCTGTACGTTTCACAGTACCTGCAACAGATGGACGTGTCCACATTTTTACTATGGTCACTGCGAGTCTAACTGGTCTCTAACGGTAATATGTAGTTGAACTTGGAGAAAGCTGAGAATTACGGTGCACCCTGTCATCCCAGGGACTGGGGAGGCTGAGGCAGGAGGATTCTAAGTTCAAGGCCAGCCTCAGCAACTTAGCAAGACCCTATCTCAAAACAACAACAACAAAAGACTGGATGTGTAGCTCAACGGTAGAACACACCTGTGTTCAATCCCCAGTACCAAAAAAAAAAGAAAAAACTTGGAAGAATAAAAGAAACCGTTTTCATCAATGTTTTTTGTGAGAAATACTTTCATCTCACCTATTTGCTTTTTTCTTTTGGTACCAGGGATTGCACCCAGGGGTACTTAGCCACTGAACCAAATCCTCGGGTCCTCTGAAGACTGGTTTCACTAAGTTGCCCAGGGCTTGGCCAAGTTGCTGAGGCTGGCTTCAAATTGTGATCCTCCTGCCTAAGCCTCCCCAGTCGCTGGGATTACAGGTGTGCACCACTGTGCCTGGCTCATCTCTCTCTCTCTTTTTAAAGAAAGAGTGGGGTTGGAGCTGTGGCTCAGCATGCGCTTGCATTAAGGCGCTTGCCTGGCATGCGCAAGTATGTGAGCTCAAACCCAGCACCATGTACACGTGGTGCAACGAAGGCCATGTGAAAAACTGAATCAAGTTCTCTCTCTCTCTCTCTCTTTAAAAAGAAAAAGAGGAAGAAGGAGGAGGAGGAAGAAGAGGACAAAGGAGGAGGAGAAGAGGAGACAGTGAGAGAATTTTACTTAGTTTTTCGCATGGCTTTCGTTGCTCTTACATCTCAGTGCACGTGGTGCTGGGGTTCGAACCCACATTCTTGCACATGCCGCTCAGCCACCGCTCCAGCCCTCAACTCATTTCTCATTGCCCACTAACAGCACTCCGTAAGCCACAGGCTCAAAAGAAGATTTCTTTTCTTCTTTTTCTGTGGTACTATGGTCTGAACCCAGGGGTGCTCGACCATTGAGCTGCATTCCCCAGGCCTTTGTATTTTTTCTTTCCAGACAGGGACTCGCTAAGTTGCTGAGGCTGGATGTTAGCTTCTAGCCCATGTAACAACTATCTGCATGCACACTGCTCACCCCTTGATTTCCTTGCTGTGTATTACAGGGCAGCCACTGTCCTAAGCTCTTCAGTGCAGTAGTTGAGCCTTTGGAGCCCTCTCTCTGTTAGCTGGGTTTGAGTTCTACCTTGTGTGGGCTGAAGGATCCACTGAACCAGCAACAACAGGACACAGGGGAATCAGATGACCCTAGTGAGAGGACTCTGAGAGCCGTTACAGGCACATGGAGGAAGGGGCAACGGATGTGTTCCAGTCCCCCCTCCTGCACATTTCAACTTCACCATAACCCAGCAGTTTAAACTACAATTTCCACAGGATTTGTTGTGCATTTGCCCTGGGAGACTAAAATACAAATGAGTAGTACTTTCCACAAAGCAGAAAATAAACATAAAACCCAAACACCTTAACCACTGGCAT
>PVKS010053485.1:0-10391 GCA_004027875.1 Aplodontia rufa
ACGTATCTGACAAAGGACTGGCAAACAGGCTACAGAAATCCTGTAACTCAACAATAAAATAATGTTAAAAGCCAAACAAAAACGGGTGAAAGACTTGACAGATGCTTCAGGAAAGAAGATACGCAATCAAACAGCACCTTACAGAGCGTTCAACATTAAAGTCACAGTGAGGGCTGGAGCGGTGGCTCGGCGGTTACGGCGCTTGCCCAGCGTGCGCAAGTACACGGGTTCAAACCCCAGCAGCACCACGGACACAACTCAGTGTCAGAGCAACGAAGGCCACGTGAAAAACTCAGTAAAAATTGACTCTCTGTGTCCTTCTCTCTTTAAAAAAAAAAAAACGAAAAGAACCACAGCGAGATGCTACCGCACACCCAGAATTTCAAACATCAAACCAAACACCAAATATTCCCAAGGATACGGAGCAACAGGAACTTCCCTACGCTGCTGGAAGGCATGCAAAACGGTACAACCACTTTGGGGAAAAGTCTGGCGGTTTCTCATAAAACTAAATATACACCTACCCCATGACCTAGCAATTCCACCCCTAGGAATTACCCAGAGCAAGGAAAGCACCTTCTAGAAAACGACCCGGGCAAGCACATTCCCAGCAGCCTCATTCACTCCACCCAGGTGTCGGTCAAGAGGAGGACGGACGGACAGAGGGAGGACATTCGCAGAGCAATGCAGAACAGGACGGAGGCCCCTCGCGTGCAGGGCACGGAGCCTCACACAAGGGGCTGTGTTGAAGGCTCCACTCACAGGAAGTCGCGGAACAGGAAAAGCTCATCGTGGAAAACTCAGAGCAGTGACTACCTCGGGAAGTTGAGGGGTGGGGAAGGGGCAGTGGGAGAAGTTTCTAGAGCAGTGGTTCCCAAAGCTGTCTGCACATCAGAATGATCCGGGGAGATTCTCTGAAAGCTCCATACAGCACATGGCCAGGAAGCAGGCAGCTGGAGGGGCCACTGTGCCGAGCTGACAGGCACACAGGATCACCAAGACCCGAAGACTTATCTGATTAACGTGTCTCCCTGGATACGCGCTTTATAAAGAGTAAAAACTCAAAAATGCAAAACAAAAAAGGGTAAGATCTATCTGAAGTACTTAGCAGAAAGTGTCCCAACGCCCACATGTTACTCTCAATTGTATCCAAAAACCACAGATCTGAAGGCTTCTAGCAGAGACCGATTAGCGAGAAATCTACTACAACGAAAGGTTAAAATCTAAGGGGCAAGCGCTCAGGTGCCCACTGTAAAATTCTTTCAAATGTTAATTTAAATAATGCGAAAATGTTGGGGGAGGAGCATCACAAAATCATAAAGGAAGAACTCTGGGCTTGCGGTGCTTTATCCTTCCAGAAGCAACCGCACACACTGTCACTGGGCCTCCCTTCCACCCTGATGAATCAGGTACCTCTGTGCTATCTTTTGGGTCCCCAGCCTGGGTATCACCACGCCAGTCAAGGCCGTAAACGCAGGAGGTGGCCCTGGTAATCCCAGGCCCCTGCCCAGGCTCTGGCCCGCTGCTCTTGCCTCTTGAGATTTCCTGGTCCTGGACTGTGGAGTTCAGCAACCCCTTCAGTCCCATCCCCACCATACTGACCCCGGTGTCCCATAGGTCTCTTGTTCTTCACAGAACACTACAGCTCTGGGACAGAGACACCTCTGCCCCTACCTCTGACCTGTGTCCCCACATCTAGCAGAATGAATACCCACGTCCCTGGCAGGACAGAGGGCCTGCAGAAATTATAAAAAAATATGGTGCTGGGGCTGGAGTGGTGGCTCAGTAGTAGAGCATTTGCCTGGCATGCACGAGGACGCAGGTTCAAACCCCAGCCCCACATATACAACTAAGCATCGGAGAAACAAAACCCAGATGAAAAAAATAAGCAGAATTAACGCGCACTCTCTCTCTCTCTCTCTCTGTCTCTCTCTAAAAGAAAAGGAAATGGTGTCATCCAAAGGGCAGGACACACCCCCTGATTTTAAGTGATACATACATTTTTTACTCAGTGGTTATGTATTAATTTTAATAATAAAACATTAGAAGAAAATGAGAACAGCAGTTCCTAAAAGGAAACTACTCAGGAGAAGGTAACATTGAAAACAAACTAGTCCACGTAAACTAAAATAATAATAAGACAAATCCTGCAGTGGAGGTCGGTGGAGAGGACCGGCAACTAACAAAAGAATTAACAGCAAACTGCCCCAAATCCGGGCTCATGCCACTGAGCCGCTCTGCTGAACCCTGCAGTGGGTGCCGCATTCACCCAAGTCCTGAAAAGTAAAATGATGTCCTGATGGAACAGTTGGCGGTAGATCATGACTGCCCACAAGGAAAAGGCTTGTTCCTCAGCAGCGTCACGGCTGTTTGGCAGGAAAGCGCGATCCCACGCTGCCAGACTCAACTGTCCCTGTGGCTTCAGCTCGTATTCGTTCTTACCCACTGAAGGCGTTGACTGGGTAGCGGTAAGGACAGGGCCACAAAGAGATTCCTGCCAGAGCTCAGCAGATAAAATTCCCTGCGTTTCCCTGTGTTTATCGCTGCAGAACTGGTGGCCGGGCACCCAATGGGGACACAACAAGTTCACAGTGAATGAGAGCTGAGTAATCTTGGGGCTGGGCTCTCCAAATTCAAGTTTGCGAACCCAGGTGTGTATGATGGTGTTCAGGGCACAGAAAGTCCTAAGATAAACACAGTTGAGATTTCAGACAAAGCTTGGATTTTCCTGCACAGTAACGCACTTAAAATATTATTTTTATAAAACAAATGTAATCAATGCAGCCTCCAGGAGACAAGTTGGTGACATCAGTTAATACGCAACCGCCTGGGCTGGGGCTGGAGCTCAGCTGCGCGGAGCGCTTGCCCACCAAGTGCGAGACCACTGGCTCCATCCCCAGCACCGCAAAAATACATAAAAACACCAACACAACCACTCCAGAAATTTCCGCTTCTAAGAAAGAAACTTCCAGCAGGTACAAGGAGATATGCTCACCTAGCAGAAGACCAGAGACACCAGAATATGCCTCCCGTTAAACGGCTGAGTGAGTGGTAGAAGGACACAAGACAGCATCTTGGAGCCACTAGGCCAGGGGGAATCTGAACTCGTGCAAAAGGCTCTCCAAGACTGCTGAGCAGAGAAAAAGCAACGATAGCAGGGCTGCGGTGCACACCTGTACTCCCAACCATCTGGAGGCCGCGGCAGGAGGATCGCGGAGTCTGAGATCAGCCTCAACACCTCAGCGAGGCCCTAAGCAGCTCAACGAGACCCTGTCTCAAAATAAAAAACAAAAAGGGCTGGGGACGAGGCTCAGTGGTTTAAGTGCCACTGGGTTCAATCCCCAGTATCAAAAAAAATAAAAATAAAAACAAAAATAAAGCACAAACGAGCAGGTGTAGTACAGCCCTGAAATTTAAAGTAAATGTGAAATGACAGCCTTCATACGCCAACGCAAGGCCAAGTGCAACTCCACGCACGCACAAAGCCAGAGGGACACACTCCAGTCCATCTGCCCACCGCACTGAGCGGGGCCGGAGACGCGCTCGTTCGCTCTGAAAGCGTTCAGAAAGTGCTGGAATGCTACGGCAACTCTGCCGTCAGAAAGAAAATCTAAAGAAATAGGAGGTAAGGAGATGTGTCACACGGAAAAATGCACGCATGGGGTGAGAGGGATGGTGCTGCAGGCCCGGGCTCAGCTTGGCTCACCCAGCCTGTACTGCGGGGTCCTTCAGAGAAAGGTGCCACAGCACTCCTCCTGCGGACAAGGAGTCCTCACGGTGTCCCTGCAAAAAAGGGGACGGTGCCCTCGCGAGGCCTGGCTCATGGTCCTGTCCTGGTCTTCAACTTTCCAGTGAAGCTGTGCACCAGAATCAGGAGGCATTTCTATATTCTGAAGTCCTGGGTTGTGTTTTAGGGGACCCGGGCGCTTCATGCGAGATCTTTTCTAAGGATTTTGCTTCTTTTTAAATACATATATATTTCAACCACAAAAGCTATTTCCCAAGAGGAAATGCTAAGAGGCCACTGGGAGACGTCAGCTTCTCTAAGTTGACTACTCCAGAGCCACGGAAAACTAAACAGTTTTTGCAAAGTCCAAAAAAACTGCTGGAGGCAAGGAGATCTGGCCTCTCCTTTACTGCTTCCCTCTCATCCGAATCCTCCCCCGCTTGCCTACCCTGAAATAACACGGCTCAGGGCTCCAACCAGCTGTGGCTGCCAGGGCAAGTCACAATACATTCAGCAACGCTCGGACCCACAGATCCCAGAGCTCCAAACTGCACAGACAAAAGGTTAGGGGAAGGGGGAGGGTGGAGAGGGAATAAAAGCTTCAAGATTAAAGTCACAGGCAGAGACAGACGGCTCCGTTTTTTAATAACTGAAAACACGAGTTGGGTCTGAATGTGTCCATTGTTCAGCAGAGGGGGCAGTCTACGCGGGCAGGACTGACTGGCGACAGCGCTGCCTTCCCATCAGAAATAAGATTTACCAAAAGCGGGGGCCGGGTGACCTCAACCGGGAGCTCCCTTTACGGATAATGACTAATGACACAGAGACCAGTACCCAGGTGAGAACCCAGTGCGGCCACCCCGGGCCCTGGGGGAAGCGGGTGGCAAAGCGAGCTGGAATTCCAGGAGACTTCAAGGAGTGGGCTTCGCAGATGCTGCCGGGACTGCACGTTGGTTCAGCCTCGGCAACCTGAAGCAGAGGTGCGAGAGCGCACGTGCCCTCTGGCCCTGAAACTGTCAACCCGCCAGAGCTTGATGCCCAAAGACACTGTAGGCAGCGTCAGTCACAAAACCAAGGGATCGGAAACAGCCTCCATGTGCAACACGGCAGGAACAGTTAGTGTTTATTTATTTATAATCTGCCTTGCTGCAGAAAGGATGTAACGCAGCTTACAAAAATACACAGAACAAAGCGGGAAATGCAAGAGAAGGAATCACAGCAACCGGGGAAAGGACCCCCTTAAAACAGCAGGCCAGGGCTGAGTGCAAATTCCTAACCTACTGGGAACATCCGAGCTCTTTCCGCGGCCACCTCCGCGACCAGGGATAACGCAGCTACCACTTGTTAAGTATCCTCTGTGTGCCTCCCGCTCACAGGAGTTTCTTTGAGGCCTCTCAGTGACCTGGACAAGGTAGCTGTCATTCTGTCCCCATTTTCTAGATAAGGAGGTCGAAGCCCCAGGGGCCACGCAAAGCCAGTGAATGCCAGCTGCAGGTTTGGAACACAGGCTTCGCCAGGTGGATGCTTCCCCCCACTACCCACCGACCTAAGCTGCGCACTCGCAAGGGAACTCCTGCACGCAGGGAAAGGTGATACTTTCAGAAAGTGATTAATGGGGTGGGGGAAAAAGCTAAAGAAATAAAATCGAATTTTTAAAAACCAGCAGAAAAAAACGACATGAAACGTATAATTGCAACCACTAAACCCAGGCGATAATTCCTTTCCTATACTTTTGCTTATAACCAATTTTTCCAAAATAGGTCTGCATTCGTTTTATGATCAGGAACAAAAAAATGACTTTGTACCAAAAGGTATGTAAAGGTCACTGTGATCTCGTACTATAGCACACAGGCCACCTACATCGCACCAACTCACCTCTGTCTAAAATAAATTCCTACCCACGCAGTGGAGTCAGAAAACACACAGTGAGACCCGTGCCATCGTCCTGTTGATCAACGGCACAGGTCACCTGGCTTGCACCTTTGTCTTCACGCGGTGCCTACAGGCGTCAGAAGACCCGGGCTGCAACCAGCGCATTTCCTTCCATTTCCTCTTCAGACACAGACGCTCACTCAGCACACGCGCAGAGCATTCCTGGCAATGAACCCACCCACGTGCACAAGGGCCCCGCTTCCAGGCCTCCCCTGCAGGAAGGCAAGGGGGGCACCCCCCAAGGTCAGCCACCGCCAGGTCACTGGCCAGGTCACCGCTGCCTCTGGAAGGGTGTTCTTGGTCTGGGGCCCAAGTACCTAAAACAGCTACGTGCACTTTGCTGGGGAAAGGCAAACGTTTTCCAGCGTCTGTCAAGGTGCCCTCCAGGCTCTCATCTGGACAGGCTGATCCTAGGCAAGACAGGAACTGCAGGACAAATCTCTTGGCTTTGCCATCTTGATCCCAGGCTCAACCTCCAATCTGTCTTCCAAGGATGCAGGGAAAGTTCCGCCATGGAAAACAGGCAGAGAAATACGCATTAGGCAACCAGGTGGCGAACAGTAGCCATTCTGGACCCATCATGGAGGCGAGGGGACCGAGGCTCAGAAGATGCCAGCTCAGCAGGGTCCACACATGTCCCTCAGGCCCCCACCAGGTGAAACAGACCTCATCAGGAGTGTTCTTCTTTGGCTATTCACCAAATCCTGCGCTCAGCTCTAAGACACAGGCTTCGTTTTCCATTAGGACACAAAGAATAACAATTTCCCAAGAGCTATTTAATTACTTCTTTAAAACCTGCCCCCTCCATTACCATGGAGCTAATCACCAACACTGGGAGCTGACTTGTAGCCCAGCAAAGCAACTCGGTCAGCTGTGTTTTGGTTATCTGAAGGAAGGGAAAAAATGTTTTAAATGTTTTAATATTTAAACAAATATAAGGAAGGCAGGTTCCTTTCGTGTTCCCTCCACTCCAAAGCCACAGTACAGTCTGGCCCCTAAACTCTGAAAGGAGTTTAGATTAAAGGAAGGATCTCAAGGTGCCAACAGACGTTAGGCAGAGCGTGTGAAACACGCATTCCCTTGCTGCCGCTGGGAAGTGGTCCGAGTCGGGGAACGAGGTGGTTGTACCTGTCCATCATGCACGAAGCTCCTTGAAAGAGGACCTGGGGACCGGGAGGGCATGTCAATTTTTATGTGAAGGTAGAGGGTGACTATTACAGTCCACTGGGGCAGGAGCGGTGGCTCGGTGGTTACGGCACCTCCCTGGCACGCGTGAGTGCACGAGTTTCAAGCCCAGCACCACGTACACAGTGAAGCGTCTGAGCAACGAAAGCCACGTGGAAAACTAAATACAACTGCTTCTCTCTCATACACACTGGCCCGCTCTCTTTAAGAAAACAAAGATTATAGTCCATTGTAGAAATTTTGGGAAATACCACTGGAAAAGAAAAAACCTAAGAGAAAAAAAGAACCTTATTAAAAAAAAAAATCTAAAAATCACCCACATTCCCAGCCCCTGAACATAACCTTTGGTATGTTTCTTTCTGGTCATTTCTTGTGCCTGTGTATTTTGTATATTATTGAATTAAGCTGAAACAGAATTCCTGGCCCTGCTTCTGCACTTAGCATTATATTTAATGTGATTTTTTTGTACTTTTAAAACTGCTTCAAATACGTCATGTGCAGGAACGGCTGCACGAAGTACCTTCTTTTGCTGCTTCTGGGTGACTCCCAATGTTTGCTCTTATAAGTAACGCTGTAAAGAACATCTTTGTGCAGAAAGCTCTGGCTCATTTCAGATTATTTCCTAGAAGATGAATTACAAAATCACAAAGTAGAATTTATTTAAGGATTCAGAGAGATTCCCCACAAATCCCCTGAAAATCTGGGCCAAGCTGAAGCTTTCTAATAACTTATTGTTAAAACAACCAGGCCTCTCCCACCCAACCCCTGCAGGTCCCAGCCACCCAAAGGCATCTCTGATCTGTCAACGTCTCCTGGAAGGGGCCTGGAAGGGCTTTTTCTGTCTCGTTCCAGGAAAGTGAACAACAGCCAGGCTAGGACAGCTTAGCTGCTTCCCAGGTGCGACGGTCTTGGTATCTGAGCTCCCAAGGAAGCCCAAGAGGCTCAGGCATCCCCCAACTACTATGGAGGCCAGGCATAGGGGCACGTGCCTGTAATTCTGGAGGCTGAGGCAGGAGGGTCATAAGTTTGAGGCCAGCCTCGGCAACTTGGCAAGACCCTGTCTCAAAATAAAAAATTTAAAAAGACTGAGATGTAGCTCAGCAGCGAGCACTCCTAAGTTCAATCCCAGTACTTGGGCGCGAGCGGGGGAGAAAGCCACTCTGAGGTGCCTCGTGTGTTTTGTGAACTGGAAAGACTTCACTTCTAAGGAAAAAGAAAGGTCGAAGGGGCTATGAAACATGAGTTCCATGCCAGGAATACCGCCTAATTGCAGCTCTGTGGTGGTCCAGCTTTCCATGTTGTTTTGGTTAGATTTTTTCTCTCCACTGAAGCCCCTAAAAGAATCAGTTTCTCACCAGGAGCACCCCCTTGCCCCTCAAATTAAACTTGCGCAAAAACCAGCCACTAGATCTCCATGCCTCATCCTCACTGAGATAAGAGCACCATTTCTCCCCCTCCACCTCCCATTCCAGAGGAAGGGACGAGGAGGCGGAGCGCAGCAAGGAAGGACAGGGGTTTGGAGGTGCACAAGCTAGGTCCCAATCCTGGCCTGCCCCCAGGGTGTGGCCTGGGCCAGCCACTTCCCCTGAGGAGGTTCAGTGTCAGGGAGTAACAATGCCACCTGCACAGGGCACACAGCACACAGGAATGGCGGCTGGCACGAAGCAAAGAACGTAACTTTTTTTTTTTTTTAAGAGGAGGACAGTGAGAGAGAAAAACGAGAATCAATTTTATTTGGTTTTTTTCATGTGGCTAATGTTGCTCTGACACTTAGTTGTGTACGTGGTGCTGGGGTTCGATCCTGCGTCCTTGTGCGTGCCAGGCAAGGGCCTTAACCGCTGAGCCACCGCTCCAGTCCTTAACTCATTTTTAATGACATTTTAAAATCATTATTACCACATAAATAACCAGGCAAATGATCACCTAAGGAGGAAAAAAATCATATAACAGAAAGGAAATGAATGAATGCTAACACCCAGGCTGGGGCAGAGCACGCAGCCTGAGGAGCCCACTGCCTGGGACGGCACCCTTTCCACCCCCCAGCAGGACCTTGCCCTTGGGGACCTGCCCGCATTCACAGCACCCCTCATCTCCTTCGAGATCAGACGGGAGAACTTCAACGACAGACAGACAACAGACACGTGGGCTGGGAAGACGTGCTTCTGGGGAGGAGGACACGATCGCTATCAGCAGAACTTCCCGGTGTCCTCAGCGGCTGGGTGGCATCCCCACCACAGCCCTAATGGGCATCAGTCCCAGGTTGTCCTGTAAGATATGCAGCTGGTAAGTGGCGGTACCAAAATCTGAACCCAGAATCTAAATCTTAGGTTCTTTCCTACAGTGCCAAACAGCTCTTCCGTTAAAGCAAGCAGCTCCCCTGCCCGAGCTGTGGGTGGCCTCGAGAAGAAGGAAGATAGCTGTCAGGGCCCACTGTACATTATTACACTACCAATCGATTTACGGGATTTCTTTCTTATCTACCTAAATAGACTAAAAGCTCTGGGCCATGGGGGCACATCCTCCCCAAAGAACACAAGCACCACCTCCCCACACCACCGTGCTCCACAACACGGTGGGAAGAGTGATGCGGAGATAAATAAAAGGAACTAGCTAGAGAGGAGGAGAAAGGCCAGCTGCAGGTAAAATGGGCACATGGTGCCGCACCCTCAGAACGCACGAGACGTGCCTCCAGGAAGAGCCCTGGCACCTGGGGATCTGCTGCAGGTGCAGGGTGGGGGGAAGGAGTGTGGCCAGGGAGACAGCCAGTGACGTTCAAGAGTGTCCCACAACTCCACCGGCACACCCCAGTGAGCCCGCGGGAGAGCAGGCACGGGGTGTGACAGCCGCAGGGACTGGGTAAGGGGACTGCTACAGCGAGGGCCAGCAGGCTTCTCTCACATGACCACTTCTGATTCACACAGAGCGCAATGAGGTGGCAGCCCCATCAGTTACAGATGGACAGGCCGAGTCTCAGAGGCGAGGTCATGGCCTCAGGCACGGGGACCATAACCGAGCAGCCGAGTTCTGCCAGATGCCACTCCAGGGCATTTCCACTCTATCACGGTGCCACCCACACTACCACTTCATTCTTCTCTAAAGAACTAATTCAAACCCATTTTTCCCTTAAAGAAAAACTTGTATTGCTTTGCGCAGCAATTTCTCTCCTAGCTACATCCCCAAAGGAACCGAAAACAAGGACTCAGAGCCTTGCGCACCTGTGCTCATGGGAATGACCCAAGGACCCATCACCAGATGACAAAGCACGGTCTCTGTTTACTCTGGAATCTACACAGCCTGAAAGAGAAAGGAAATTCTGACACCCACTGCAAGGCGGGATAAGCCTGGAGGAGATGCGAAGAGGAATAAGCCCGGGACAAAAGGTCAAATACGTCCCGGGTTCACTCCCCAGCAAAAAGAGAAAAAGGAAAACCAAACACTGTGTGATTCCATTCAGACGAGGTTCCGAGAAGAGTCAAGTTCACCCAGACTTCAGAAATCAGAGGGGCGGTTTCCAGCGCTGGGGAAGGAGTTAGCGTGGAGCGGTGAA
>PVKS010053486.1:0-10390 GCA_004027875.1 Aplodontia rufa
TTCTTCTTCTTCTTCTTTCTTCTTCTTCTTCTTCTTCTTTCCTCAATATAATCCATTATCATGGACCACCAAAAAATCCATGGGAAGAGAAATTCTCTTCTTTTCAGAGGACTGGGATTGATTTGATCTAGGAAATGTCAGGGTGAAAGGGATAGCCAATTGAACCAAAGTACATATTCAATTCCAATTGGCAGATAAGGTCTCAAGCAGAGGCCCTCCACAATACCACCAGATACCAGCTCAGGCTATAGCAAGTGCTGTTTGATTTGATACCTTCTCAAATGATTGTCCTTCCTAGCACCCATTTACATTTCCCAAGAAAGACAATTGCTCCCCCCACCTAGAGAGGCATGAGGTATAATTGGTTCTGAGGGAAGGAGGTTAGATGATCTTTGGGGACTCTTGTTTTTGAATCTCTGCTTCTGGGAACAGCATTGGTATTGGTTCTACAAGAGTTATTTCCCTGGGTCTTCCTTTCCTGAAAGAGGGATATCATACAACTCATGCCCATTGAATCTGAGGACCAGTCAAGAGGGAATGGCACCACTTGAGCTATCTGCCCTCCTGTTGTACAAGCATAAAAGTCACTTTTATTTGGTGTGCTAACAGAATATTTAATCCCTTTCACCCAGGCATTTGCCTCATTATGTCCAATTTCTATTTCAAGAATTTCTTGTAAATCTTTTACTTCCAAGGTAATTTTGGTAACATCATTGTTAGGTTTACAGAGATTAACTTCTCCAGAATTTGTTGAGCAATGATATTCATTTGTCCCAGACAAGTGCTCCTGGTTATGTGAATTTTTACAGGTGAGCACCTGGTAAACATTAGATTTAGCAATCAGAGGAGAGATGGTCTGAGCTACATCAATAATCAACTTATAAGACATAATTCCCAATATCATCATGAACATTATAAAAAGCTTTTTAAAGTTAGTTTGGTAGGGTCTGGGCGCTGGACTGAGATTCATTGTCTTTCACAATTAGAATTTGAGACCCCTTTTCATGCATGTATAGTGAATCCAACTTCATTTGGCCATCTGGACAGCTGTCTCAGTTGTGAGCAAGACTTGATAATGCTCTTCCCATGCAGGATCCAGCTTATTTTCCTTCTAGACCTGGATCAAGATGTGGGCCCCTGGCTGATGTGGGTGTTCAGGGAAATCCAGAGGCGGTGTCTGTGCCAGGAGATCCTGTAATCTCAAAGAGGATAAGGTAGAAGAGAGACCTAATATATAATTTTTAAGAAATTTATCCTTTGTTTATAAGTTGGGAAAATCCATCATTTTTCCTAAATATGATAACCCATATAATAATTCATATGGAGATCAGCTTATATCTTTTCAAGGAGCTATTCTAATTCACAGGAGAGCAATGGGGAGACACTTAGTTCAGGGAAACAAAGTGTTTTAAAAATTAGTTTAGTAATCTTCCTGTTTAAAGTTTGGTTCATTCTCTCCACCTTAACTGAGGAGGGTGGGTACCAGGGAGTATGATATTCCCATTTTATATCTAAGATTTTCAAAAGTTCTTTAATAATATTTGCAGTAAAATGACTTCCTTTATCTGAATCTATATTTTCTATTAGACCAACTCTAGGGATTATTGATTCCAATAAGACCTTAGTCACATTGCTGGCAGTATCACTGGGTAAGCTTCTACCCAATTAGTTAGATGATCTACTATCACTAGGCAAATATTTTAGGCATCCTATTTGGGGCATCTCAGTATAGTCAATCTGGATGCTTTGGAAGGGTTTAATCCAGGATTTCTCCCTCCTGGAGGCTGTTTCCTTAAGGCTTATTTATTAACCCTTTCACAGGTGATACTGCCTTCATTTACTTGCTTGGCTACTGTATAAATTCCTGTGCATCCATATATTCTTAAAATAGCATTACACATGGTCTGTGGACCCCAATGGCTTCATTTAGGAAAATGGGTCATCATTTCCCTCATTATGGGTTTTGTGAGCATTTCTTTACCATTAGGTAGAAGCCATTCTCCCTCAGGAGTGTTGAAAGCTCCCAATTTTATTTATTATTTTTCATTCTGTGGGTTGAATATTGGAGTAACTGAGGGAGAAGATAAAACAGGGGTGAAATGGAAAATTGAAATTTCTGATTGCAGGGCAGAATCTTTGGAAGCAAGTCTCCACTATCCTCAGCTAGAGGACATGCCCAGAAAGCATCCTTTAAATCCATAACACTAAACCACCAGTGATTATGGGGTATTTTGCTAAGAGTGTAGGGACTGGGGAACTACATGGTATCTATCCTGAGTAATTTGATTTATTGCTCTCAAGTCTTGGACAAGTCTATAAGATCCATCTGGTTTCCTTATAGGTAAGACTGGGGTATTATAAGAAGAAATGCAAGGTTCAAGGAGGCCATCCCTAAGTAACCCCTCTATTATAGGCTGTAACCTAATCTCCCTTCAAGAGGGATTGGGTGCTGTTTCCTCCTCAAGGGTTCCCTTAGTCACCTGTAGTTTTTCTTGATTTCTCTGTTTTGTCCAAACTTGGGGATGAATCCTTTCTTCTTCTTTAGTAGTTATAAGGCTAAGGGAAATTTGAATTTCCCATCATTGATTTTTAATCTTACCCCAAGTTCACACATTATGTCTTTTTTTTTTTTTTTTTAAGGGCTAAGGACCGAACTCGGGCCTTGCGCGTGCTGGGCAAGTACTCTGCCACTGAGCTAAACCCCCAACCCCACACATTGTGTCTTGATCTAGAAGATTGGTCCCTGCTGCAGGCACAAAGAGAAATTCTACTTAAGAATGCCTGTCTTGGTATCTCACTTGAGTCTTCTTAAAAATGGGGACTTTAAAATCTTCCCCCTTTACTCTTGACACTAGAAGCTGTTTATCAGATAGATAATTGTGTCTGTGTGGGTTGATATGTTAAAGAGGAGCGAGCTGCCCCAGAGTCAATTAAAAATATTGCTTCTTCCCTTTTGGGTCCCACCTCCAAATTTATCAAGGGCTCTTGGTAGGACCTCTTTGTATAAAAGAGCCCCTGACCTTCCTAGTCCTCATTGAAGGACTCGAGGGATGTTACCTTTTCTTCTCTTACACATTCAGGACATTCTTTCGTGAAATGTCTATCTTTTCCACATTTATAGCATTTATTCCTTTTTTATCCTTTCTGTGGATCCTTGGCTTGTGGACCCCAGAATATCTTGGATGAGACCCTTTTTGTTCCCTATTCATAAGACTAAGTTTTTGCTGAGTTACTGGTTCATCCCTCCTTATATAGTTTTTGAGCTTCTATCAAAAATTCCTCCAGATGTTTATCTGTCCAACCTTCTAGTTTTTGTAATTTTCTAGCTATATAAGGCCAGCTATTAGTTACAAAGTGTAACTTTAACATTTCTGGCCCTAAGGAGTCATTAGTATTTAACCCAGAATACTTCTTCATTTGTTCCTCTAATCTACTTAAAAATTCTGTTGGCCTTTCATCTCTCCCTTGCCATACTTTAAAAGCTTTGACTAAATTTTTTGACCAGGGACCTGCCTCTTTTATCTCCTTTATACTTAAATCTCTAAGGTCTCCCATATGTCCCTTGTGTACCTCACTGTTATTATTCCAGTGTGGTTCTTCAACTGGATATTTTACCCCAGCTGGTGGAACTCCAGATCCAGCTGGGTGTTCACGTTCTCAGGCCCTTTCTTCTTTAGAGAATAAAATAGACATGAGTTCAGACCATGTATAGAGTTGAGGGCTGAGAAATTGTTCTAATTTTCGGGTACCCCATATGGGTCCTCAAACAAAGATTTTAATTCCAGTGTTAAGTATCTTACCTTAACCAGTGAGGGGGCATTTACAAATCCAATGGCCCCTTCTCCTAGAAGAACCTCACATAAAGTATAAAAAGTGGAGGGGGAAGGAAGGCAATCACATTTTTTTCTCCCTGTGGAAAAGGAAAGTTTTGAATATCTTGAATATATTCTAATTCTCTTTTTAATCTACATAGGAAGGGTATGAAATTGAAGAAGGGACAGAAGCCACTGCAGTCAGCTTTGGTTCCTTCTTACCCTTCACTGGAACATTCCTGTGGGCAGGACATGGGTTTTGCTCCTCAGTTGAATTAGAAATGGATGGTGGGGGAAAGACAACTTAGGGAGTCCCAGCCATTTAATTTTTCTTCTTCTGTTTCATTGTTTTATTGACCTTAAGAGGAAAGAAGACTTCAGGTCCCTGTCTCCAACAGAGGGCATATTCTATTTCTTCCTGATTGTTAGGGTCTTTATCAATTACATGTTCTATTACTAATTGGCATATCCAATCCTCATTTGCCCCAAACGTTGGCCAGTATATTGATGGATGTAGGTTAGGTTCTTGAGTCCAAATAAAGCAACAATATCCTATCATCTTTCATTTCTCCTTCATTTTTGTCTTAGGATCATCCCCCCAATATTTTAGCATGTAGTCCAAAGGACTATGTAAGGGAATTTCTGTGTATTTTCCCCTGCCAGAATCCTGTTTCTCTATAGCAGAATTTTATTTCCCATCCTGTTTTCTCCCAGGGAATGATTCTGGGTTTCTGAGTCCAAGAAAAATGACCTAGTTATTTTTCTTTACTGGAGATCTGTTACAACCTCTTAGTTATCCCAAGCTGTTACTCCTGTTTCTGCTGTACACTCCCAGATTGCCAGCACTGAAAATTTGGAGTTTGTGCGCTTGCCCCATGTCCCAGACAAATCTCAAACCCACTCAAATCAAGCCTCACAGGATGTTTTGACCACCAAGGCAGTATGTATCCTTTTTCTCCCTCAAGTTTAAGAAAAAGATTTTCCTACCATTGTTTTGTGCATGAAATTATTTGTTTTCCACAGTTCTGGCTGGCTGTGCCCTTCTCTGTGTAGCTCATCCACCTTCCCCTTGCGTCCCATCAGCCTTGGAGTTCTCACCATTTCCCACCCTCAAGGCCACTGTAATGAGACAGTGGGATGCATCTGCCCTTGGGATAAGGGAGCCCCAGGACCCCCAGGTGACTTGCAGAGCCCATGCTGTGTGCCAAATTGTTAGAAATGAAATCAGACACATGGTCCGATGCAGGTGAGCCAGGCAGAAATATTACTTCAGCTGAAGGGCAAAAAGAAAAATGCACATAGAAACAGGAAAATCAGGGGTTTTATCCCCAAACTGATGCAATGCTGCCCATCACTCTGCTTGGAGGAGCTCAGGGTCACAGCCTACCTGGTTGGCTAAGGCAGGTAGAAAGTAGGCAGTGACTGAGAGAGGGGGTGTCACCAGAAAGAGGTAGATATGTCAGTAGAGGTCACCGGAAAGAGATGGGTGGGTATTGAAAGGGGTCTCTGGAAAGAAGTAGACATATATAAGGGAGAGTATTACTATTTTAAAGGGGGAGGCTGATCTAAAAATGGATGTAGGCTATACTGCAGTACAGTCTTTAACTTTGACAGAAAAGAAAAACAAAATCTTACAGAATGAAGGCACAACATATCTAAACCTTTGGGACAGCATGAAAGCATTCTAAGGGGAAAATTTCAAGCACTGAATGCCTACATTAAAACTTAGGAGAGATCTTGAATATATAAGCTTATGCTCTACTTCAAATCTCTACTAAAGGAAGAACAATCTAATTCCAAAGACAACAGAAGACAGGAAATAATCAAGATCAGAGCTGAAATCCATGAAATTGAGAATAAAAAATACAATAAAAAGCATTAACAAAGCAAAGAGCTCATTCTTTGAAAAAATAAATAAAATTGACAGACCCCTAGCCAATCTCACTAAAAGAAGGAAGGAATTGAAGCAAATCAACAAAATCACAAATGAAAAGTGAGTAATCACCACTGACTCCATGGAAATCTAACAGATTATCAGAACATATTTTGAAAAACTATACTGCTCTAAATTAGATAATCTGGAAGAAATGAACAAATTTCTATACACATAGAATATTCTCAAGTTGATGCAGGATAATATTGAAAGCCTAACCAGCCCAATAACAGTCACTAAAATCCATAGAGCAATTAAAAGCCTTCTAAAGAAGAAAAGCCCAGAACTTCATGGATTCCCTGCTGAGTTTTACAACACCTATGAGGAGTTGACACCTCTCCTTATTAAGCTATTCCAAGAAATTGCAAAGGAAGGAACTCTCCCAAAACTTTTTACGAGGCAACCATAACTCTGATACTAAAACCCAACAAAGACATATCAAAAAAAAAAAAAGAAGAAGAAGAAGAAGAAAGAAAGAAAACTGTAGACCAATAGCCTTGATGAACATCAGTGCAAAAATCCTTAATAAAGTTTTAGCAAACTGTGTTGAAAAGCACATCGAGAAGGTAATTCATTGTGATCATTCCAGGGATGCAAGGCTGGTTCAACATATGCAAATCAATAAATGCAATTCATCACTTAAACAAAATTAAGGATTAAAACCATATGATCATCTCAATAGATGCAGAAAAGACCTTCGATAAAATCCACCACCCATTTATGCTCAAAACCTGGAGAAGATTGGGATAAAAGGAACTTATCTTAACTATGTAAAGGCCATATATGTCAAACCCTCAGCTAATATAATACTAAATGGAGAAAAGCTGAAAACATTTCCACTAAAGTTAGGAACAAGACAAGGCTGCTTGCTCTCACCACTTTTATTCAACATAGTCCTCGAAACCCTAGCTGGAGCAATCAGACAGGAGAAGCAAATCAAAGAGATAAGAATAGGAAGAGAGGAAGTCAAGCTATCCCTTTTGGCTGATGACATGATCTTATATCTGGAAGATCCAAAAACTTCCATCAGAAAACTGCTTGAGCTTATAAGAAGATTTGGCAAAGTGGCAGGCTATAAGATCAACACCCAAAAATCCATAGCTTTCCTATACACTAACAATAATAGTGCAGAAGAAGAAATCAGGAAATCAGTTCCATTCACAATATCCTCAAAAAGAATAAGATATTTGGGAATTAATCTAATAAGGGAAGTAATAAACTTCTACAATGAAAATTATTGAACATTGAAGAAAGAAATTGAAGACCTGAGAAGATGGAAAGATATTCTGTGTCCTTGATTAGGCAGAATTAATATAATTAAATGGCCATTCTGTCAAAGACACTATACAGATTCAATGAAATCACCATGAAGATACCAATGTAATTCTTTACAGATATAGAAAAAGCAATTCTCAAATTCATTTGGAAAAACAAGAAACCCAGAAAATCCAAAACATTACTAAGCAAGAAATAGGTGGCTTTGCAATACCAGATCTAAAATTAAACTGTAGAGCTGTGGTAACAAATACAGCACAGTACTGGTATCAAAATAGGAATGAAGACCAATGGAATAGAAGAGAAAACCCTGAGACAAACTTACAAATCCTTAAACATCCTATATTTGAGAAAGAGGGTCAAAACATAACATGGAGGAAAGACAGCCTATATAACAAACGGTCCTGGAAAAACTGGACAACCATTTGCAGGAAATTGAAATTAGATCCTTATCTCTCACCTTGCACAAAAATCAAATTGAAATGGATCAAGGAACTAGAACTTAAACTTGCTACCAAACAACTACTAGAAGAAAAATTAAGAGCAACACTCCAGCACATGGTAGTTAGCAATAACTTTCTCAATAAGACTCCCAAAGCAAAAAATTAAAGCCAAGAATCAATGAGAGGGATGCCATTAAACTAAAAAGCTTTTGGTCAGCCAAGGAATTAGTCAAAACTGTCAAGAGAGAACATACAAAATGGGAGATAATCATGGTCTGTGATTCTTCTGACAGGGGACTGATATCCAAAATTTACAAAGAACTAAAATATTTAATATCAAAAGCAGAAATAATCCAGTCAATAAATGGGACAGAGAGCTAAACAGAAATTTCTCAACAGAGGAAATTGAACAAGTCAGTGAATACGTGACAAAGTACTCTACGTCACCACTATTCAGACAAATGCAAACCAAAACTACATTAAGATTCACCTCACTCCAGTCAGATTGGCAAAGATGAAGAATATAAACAATAACAGATGCTGGAGGGGTTGTGGGGAGATAGGAACACTAGCACACTGTTGGTGGAACTTCAGACTGGTACAGCTGCTCTGGAAAGCAGCGTGGAGAATCCTCAAAAAATTAGAGATGTACCCACCATACGAACCAACTATCCCTTTTCTGGGTGTTTTCCCAGAGGAGTTAGAATCAGCAAAATCCATGTTCATAGCAGCTCAATTTACAATAGTTAAATTGTGGAATCAACCTAGATGCCCCTCACTGGGTGTATGGATCCAAAGCTCTGGTATATGTACAGTGGAGTTCTGAGCAGTATTAGAAGCAACAATACTGCAGCCTTTGAAGGTGAATGGATGGCAATGGAAGAAATCGTGCTGAGTGAAGTTAGCCAAACCCAGAGAATCAGGGCTACATGTTTTCCCTCATTTGTGGAGGCTAGAGCAAAACCCAGGCATGGGTGAATGGTAGTGAAGCTCTTGTAGTAGAACCACCAAAGGTGTAGCAACACGTAATGTAGGGAAACCATAAATATGTATGAGGAGAGAGGAGAGGGAAGGTGGTTAGGGAGGGATCTAGCGAGACAATCAACAATGTAGCATACTAGTTTACCCACCCAGCCTAGAAGCCAAATAATACTTATGCAATCATTTAATTCTGGAAAATTCACAAATTTATATATATATATATATATATATATATATATATATATATATATGGATATTTAAAGCTTTTTATAGTGGGAAATATAGAAGAATCAAGAGACTGGGGGGTGTGGTCGATTTGGGGATGGCTCTGGAATACGATCAACTGCATATCATATTGTTACTTTATATGCATTTATGATTATACAACAACTCAACTCAATTTTTTAATAAAAAATTAAAAGTGAAAAACAAAACACATGGAACTGAGTGTACAGTTCAGTAGAGTGTGTGCCTAAAATTTCAATACCCTGAAATCAATTACCAGCATTGCAAACAAAACAAGTGAAAACAGAAAACAAAGACTGTTCACCAATCCAACCTTTCTCTTGGTACTCCTTGTGCTTTTGTGGTCTCTGGAAGTGACACTACGTGAAAATGAAAGAGCTCTATCTATTTGGAGACAACAATGTGTGACTGTGTTTATGTGTATGGTGTCTAGTTTATGTTAGTCAAATGTTTGAGGGCACAAGCTGTAGAATTATGATGGTTTCCTGGAAGTTCCTTTTTTAATGGATTTTTCTGACATTATGACAATTGCTATCACTATGTGTTAGAATTTACAAGCTTGGTGCTGGGAAAATCAACACCTTTTGAAATAAGAAGCTGCAAGAATCAATTGTGCATGCCATGGTTCATGATGCAAATAAGAAGTCACCACTGGTCATTTTAGAGTTAAGGTTCAGATTGTTGTGGTTTAAATATGAGGTGTTCCCCAAAAGCTCATGTGTGAGGTAATGCAAGAATGTTCAGAGGTGATTGGATCATGACAGTCTTGATCTAATCAACAAATTAATTTACTGATATGGCTTAACTGGGCAGTAACTATAGACAGGTAGGATGTGACTAGAAATAGGTCATGCCTTTCAGGTTCATACTTTGCCAATAGTGAGCAGAGGTCTCTCTCTCTCTCTGCTTCCTGGTTGCTACATTCTGAGCCATTTTCCTTGATGTTCTGCCTCACCTCAGGCCCAGAGCTATGAAGTTGGCTGACCATGGACTGAACCACTGAAACCATGAGACAAAATAAACTTTTTCTCCTCTTAAGTTGTTCTCGTAAGATCTTTTCATCACAGCGATGAGAAAGCTGACCAAAATACCAATAAGTGCTCTGCTGTTTTTATTGTGTTTCTGAGGGAATCATGGAGCTGTAAGCAAGAAGGTTACCACTGGTCAATATGACTGGAAAACATAATCAGAACAAGAATCAAAGAAAAAATATTAGCATTGTTTATCATTAATCACTTAGTTGACCAATCAATCAATCATCATTAATTACCTAGTACATAAATACTGGTTCTCCATTCATTCTTCATACTTTTTAAATCATTCTAAATCTTAATATTTTGTGCCCCCAATTGTCCCATGTTTTGCACAGGTTCAGGGCTTGAGGCTTCTATCTAACTTGTAGGAAAGAATCCTTCCCCACTTTTTTTTTTGCAACTTTCTGACTGATGAATCTTAAAATTCTTGCCCTGCCCCTTTTCCCAGCCTTTAATCAAGGCTTTTTGGAGATTCTCATTCCCTTCATTCCCTTTCTTTCTTGTTCTTCTTTTTCTTGTTCTTGTTCTTCTTTTCCTTCTCCTCCTGCGTGTCCTCCTTCTCCCCCTCTCTGTCCCTCTCTTCCTCCTCCTTGTATTTCCTCCTCTTTTTTTTTTTTTTTTGTACCAAGGATTGAACCCATAGGCATTTATCAGCTTAGTCATATC
>PVKS010053487.1:0-10389 GCA_004027875.1 Aplodontia rufa
GGGGGGGGGCACTCCTGGAGATAATTGCAATATCCAGAATATTTACACATTTTATACACATTTTATATTATTTTGTTAAAATCATGTAAGGTTGTTCAAAAAATAATAAAAAAAAACAACCTTATTTTTTCTGGCAGAGTAGTAGAGAGTGATTGTTATAATTTTTAAATGTGAACTAAACCACTATGACAAAATAAATGGTGGAAAAATTAGGACAATTTGGAAAGCTTTCAGAAATTTTATTTTTTATGTGGTTGCTAATTAGACAGTCGAGGATCATTGGACCAGCTTAATAACATGATAGATACTGTAACTCCAATTCTGAGAATCAGATGTTACACAGTAAACTCTATTGTATTTGTGTTCAGGAATATGTGAGAAAGGACAAAGTTACCTGTTTATATGAAGAGAAATTAGGAATAAAATTTGCTGTACAGTAATGTCTTAAAGAGTTAAATGTTCTAGGGAACCTGGTTAATGAAACAAACTTTGCAGTTCACTTCAGGTAAGATTGTTTTTGTGCTTCGGAAAGATGTTTGTTTTAAATTGCTTATTTATGTGTTAAACAAAGCAAGTTAACATTCTTTAAACTTTTTTAAAGTCGTATTAAGTGCCGGACTACTAGGCTGGCCCTAATTGCAGACTAAATAGAAACACTGATAATACCTTACTGTGCTACCATATCAACATTTATTAAATGTTTCAGCTGAATTCTTAAAGAAAGGGCAACATTGTCTGGGAACTTGCTAGTAATGCAAATTCTTGGCCTTTGCATGAGATCTACTGAATGATAGAGGTAGGCATAGGACCTGGCAATGGTTGTTTTAAATATCCATCCAGAAATCTTGACTACTAAGATTTGAGCGAAAAACACCACTCTGACTAATTAAGGGTATGTTATCAATAAGGTAGAACAATATCTAGTTAACCTCTTAATACTTGATACAAATAATTTTCATTCATCTTTTTACATTTTCTAGAGAGAAGGGACTGGAACAGGGATGGCTTTAGTTGAATGACAAGAAATATACCCTAGGTTGGGTGAGAGGAGAATAGCAGTGGAGCATGGATGGAAACATGTCCAAGGAAGATGCTGTAATATATATTTGTGTCATCGTTTTGCCTGATACCAACTTAGTGTAATGATAAACCATTACACAGGCAGTAACCATTCATGGTTAATGATTTTATTTTTAAAAACTTACAACAACAACAAAAAAACTTACAACAAGATAAATAGCAAGTACTAGTTGTGAGGATGAGAAGTTGGAACAAAGAATTTTGAGATCAGGATTTCAAGGTTTTGAGTGTATGTATAGATTTGTGTTTAGTGTATATTTTTCCTGAAATCCTTTTGCTCTATTGACATTAGAATAGACTGTTTTTAGCACAGCACATTAGCTTCCTGCACCCACTCTTACCTTTGTGTACAGTGGAAGTTCAGTTAGCAGGTGGACTGCCGTTTGCAGTGGTTAATGGTTAATATATAAATTAACGGCCCTCTTTAACATGACTATTAGTTAGCTTGATGTTCACCAAATGCTATTTCATGTACTAAAGACGTTATAATCTATTTTTTTTAAATTTTGGTTTATCTGAAAACAAGGACACTCTTAAAGATTTTTTTTCCTGGTGAAATAAAACAAAAGTATAACAACTTGTTTTCTTGCTGCAGCTCACACCCTCTGGTCCATTACTGGTAAGGTGAAATAGCGTGGAGAAGAGGCAGGTTTCTGGACTAAAAATAATCACCCATTTGAAAGAGAAGGAGGAACTTTTTCTTGACATCTTCTAGATATTCCATTAACACTGGCTCAGCCTTTTCTGGCTAGAGGAAAGACATACCTTTGTCAGTATGTCCCTAGGGATATAACCACAGTCATTGGGAATGTCCTAGTGCAACAGAGATGTTCGGAGCTGGGGAGGAGCACATGGCACCCTCTATGAAGGTCCCTTGCACGTGGCTGTGGTTCTTATTAGTCACTCCCAAGGATGATGTCTTGCTTTTTCCTTAATAAAACATTCCAACTCAAAATTCAGATCAACATTTAATATTGTATTTCCAGCCTTAAGTTTATAAGCTTGTACATATTTAGTCCTTAGTCTGGCCAAACTCTAAAAGGAGATTCATAATATAGGACATAAAAATACCCTCTTATTTTTCTCTTTTCTGTAAGTTATAAAGTCACTTTATCTATCACTAATGCTGGATAATATTACTGAATAATATTATATAGTTTAATTTTTATGTTATATTTTAGATATCTTTGAGTTATCTAAAAACTTATCTATTCTATTTATTCATATCCCATTTATAATGGATAGTAAGTAACCTAAGTACACATCTAATATATGTATAGGTGTATTTATCAAATGAAATTTTACCTTAAATATTTTATTTTTTTAATTTATAAATCATAAGAATATGTCTTTTGAATAGGTGAAATTTAGGATGATTCACATTTTTGTGACTTCCAAAAATTACCTAAATATTCTACATATTTTCAGACTGACACATTCATGTATTTTTGCATTTGCTTAATATTTTATGAATATTCTAAGTGGCTAACTGTGTTGGATCATCTCAAGTATATCATTATCTGAGTTGTGGACAAATATAAATTTTAAATGAAAAGTAAATAATTGAAGTTTTTTGGAGGAGCCCTCAATAATAATATAAATGATATGTCAAGCTTACTGGATTCTGGTAGATGAAAAATAGAATGAAATGCTGAGACTAGGAGATCCAACATCCGAATATTGTGAATTTTAAAAGATAGAACATCTGAATATGACCCTTGAGTGCCTGCCTTCAAATATGCATAGGTTATTAACTAAAATTGTATATAAAAATAATACACACCTTTAGCATTTAAGATCCTCAAACCTCCTTGACACCATTCTGTAATGGTCAAATAAGTGATCTAATACCAAAATGGACAAAGCATCTGTAACTGATTGTATGTCAGTGAACACAGATGTTGCATCAGATAAATTTCTGTTTAAGTGTGTGGTCTAGCACTTACTGTCTGAAGATCTCCGGTACTTGAAAATCGTGAAGAGCATTCTGTTTCACTCTGTTGTAACAGGCAGTAGGGAAATAGAGTGGGAGACTGTCAATTTTGGAACCTGTCACGTAGATGGGTCTTGGAAACCTTAGTTCTCTCTCGCTGTGTCTATTTTATTCTCATCTTTGTGTCAACACCCTGTTGAAACTATTGTGCTTGCTTGTACGTATTTAGATATATTTCTTTGGGGCTTTGGATGTGAGTTATTTAGCAAAAAGATGATCCAATTTTCAGTGTCTTTTCTGAGGCTTCTTTGAAAGTGTGTTCTGTGTAAGAATTGCTCCTCAGATGGTGAGAAACTAGACTCATAGTCCTCCACTCTTAATGGGCTGTCTTGGCTGCCTCATAGAGCTCTTTTCCTGCCCCTGCCAAGCAGGTGTTACCCAGGCTTTCATTTCAAATCCCCATCATCATGTTTCATTCTTCATTGGCCCATTGTCTTGACCTTGACCAAAGACACATTCATTCTGAGTTCTTTTTTCTTATGCCAGAGTTGCGAAGCATTCGTCCACTGCTCTGTGAAAGGTCTTAGTAATGTTTGAAAGGGTTCAAACAGGTTAGTTCAGGTAGTGTTGTTAAACAGAATGCTTGACATTCTATTTGCATTAGAAGTACTACTCAGCATGTTGTGATATTTGGAGAAAAATATTCCCAGGAATACTCTAAGCTTAAAGCAGAGATTACTTGGAAAATGATCAGATCAAAACCAGTTTATGGTAAGCACGGCATGATCTGACAGAATCTGTTAAAGGCCGTGATTTCTTATTTGGAAGTCAGTTTTTAGATTGGGTCCACAAATTCCAGAAATCATATTTTAATAATTTTTTTAAAAAATACTGTTGAATTTGTAATGTGAGACAGTGTGTATTGATTAGCAAAAGGATAACCATGACAGTGTTTTTGTGTCTATAGATAAGGTAGAAGCATATTTTTGAAAAGAAGCAATTTTATAATCATGTAATCAGAGAGTTGTAGTGATCATTTCAGCAAATTTTCCTGGCACTTCTCAGCTTCATGGAACTGGTAAGGGAATATATGGAACTGAATGAGAGAGGAATGAGAATTTCTCTGCCTGCTGTGGAGAGGAGACTACATGGAGAAATAAGCCTTGGATTGGGGGTAGCTGGTGGGGTTTCCAGGGAGCAGATTCATTACTCTACTTTGGGATGAAGTTTTCTGTTGTGATGGCTCAGATGTTCTACTCAGGCCATGGAACACATCCCCCTTGTCCCATGTGCCATTCAGGAATCCTGAAGAGGCTGGAATCTCAGAAGAGCATTCGGTTTAATCCCTGTAGCAGCCTGCAGAAAAATAATTGAGGGAAGCCTAATGTTGTAAGAGTTTCTTAGGACTCTTAGAGTCTCTTACTTAGGACCCACTGAAATTATTATAAACCTTTGTGGTTTTTATTTCTCATTCCTAGAATACAGTAAGATGTGCATGTTCTTTTCCCCAAGAGAAGCAACACATATAATTTGAGGAAAGAAAACAAGGTCAACAAATGCCGTCATCATTGCCCATTTATTGAGGAAAGCCTACTTATTAGCTTATTATGCTTAGAAAATGCAGGAGAACCTTCACATCTCAGGGTTCCAGCTTCAGTATAAGAAAATTGTTAGCTATCACTCTAT
Organism: Aplodontia rufa; assembly: GCA_004027875.1. NCBI lineage: Eukaryota > Metazoa > Chordata > Mammalia > Rodentia > Aplodontiidae > Aplodontia > Aplodontia rufa. The sequence goes on from PVKS010053487.1 coordinate 4,700, forward strand.
CACTATGACTCTGTAATTCTCTTGAGGAAATCAATAAATAAGTAAGAAAACCCATGTGCCCATCCTCATCCCAGGATGTTTAGCTTTTACTGACTTGGAAACAATGAACTATAAAGAAATGATAAATTCCCTGCATCCCTTAAATGTCACCACAGGGAAAGTAGCAGTGCTGAGGCCAGAATTATTGTTCCATTGCACATTTTGATTTGATGACAGAAGAATTATAGCAGTACAAATAATATTTAAGAATAAATCTGGGAGCTGGAGCGGTGACTCTGTGGTTGCCACATTTGCCTGGCATGTACGAGTGCGTGAGTTCAAGCCCCAGCACTGCATACACAACGAAGTGTCCAAGGAATGAAAGTCACATGAAAAACTAAATAAAAGTTGCTTCCCTCTTTCTCTCTCTCTCTTAATGTCCCCTATTTCTTAAAATAAAAGGATAAATATGTATTTAGAGGGAATAAAGACTGCATGAAACATTTGGCAGATCTCTAGTGCTAAATATATAAATACCTTCTACTTCATTTACAGAAAGCAGCCCCACACATGGCAGAAGCAAAATCCCTGGGTTAGTCAAAGTTCAAGAAATGGGATTACTTCCTGTTCTCTGCCACTTATTTATCAAAGAATTGTGCAAATATAATATCCTATTTGCTGTGAATTTACTCTTTACAAAACGCTTTTGGCTTCCTTTCCTTTACATACTGCTTTGTAATGCTGACCTTGCAAATAAATATCTTTTTTTATAATGTCACATCTAAGGAAACCTGGTCTAAGGTCTTGTGGCTAATAAGGTACACATTGTGCTAAGATCTAGATCTGTTTCCCATTTCTTTGTATTGTTTCTTTATATTGTGCCATTCCCAAGAAATGTTTGAGACAATATCTATAGGCAATATCATAGTGAGTGAAATGTTAAATTGGTTTCAGATGTAAATAATCCAAACTGAAGTGAAAAGTCTTCACCTGTACCTTAGAAAGAGTGTTTATAAATTTTGATATTTTTGAAATACTTGAATATATGATGGATGGCAAATTCATAGTAAAATACAAGCAAATATAAACAATAATATTGTAAACACTAGGTTTGGTTAAAAAGCAACAGATCTATGAATTTATTCTGTAGCCATTGCTATCCAACTGTGACTTTTTAAATATAAGGGTTACTAAAATCTTAGCCATCATTCTCAAACATTTATTAGCTAACTCAATGTTATTGGTAAAGGTTCAAGATTCTTTTGAAAAGTGATGTCAGTTAAAATATTTATTAGCTTTGTTTTCTTCAACTTGTACATTTGAGATGTTGTGCTCAGATAGGAGCTTTTCTTAACTATCTCGACATTCCTGTCTTCTCTCAGCAAATATTATATTTCTGACAGACGTTTACCCTTTAGCTGCAATGTGAAAGCACTGGGAAAGTATCTTCCCTAATTATTATTATTATTTATGCAGTCATGCATGTCTGTGGGTTAGGAATCTTTCACTCCACACCAGCAACGTCCAATGGAACTATCTGTGATGATGGCAATACTCACTCTTTGCTAAGAGTCGAGTAGCCAGGAGCCAAATGCAGCAGCTGAAATGAGGTTGGTATGACTGAAGAAATCAGTTGTTAATTCTGTGAAATTTTAATAAATTTAAGTAGCTATGTGTGGTTGATACCAATAGTACTGGACGGTTTTGTACTAAAGGGATGGCATATTGTACTGAACCTGGTGCTGCAGGAGGTGTTACACGCAGAACAACATGAGGGGTCAGAGCGCTGGCTCTGGATCAAGTCCTGTTCTGAGGCAAGTTATTTGCTTCTAAATATGATTTAAGCTGTTCATTGACATGACTTGAGTGCTTTTTTGGCCAGAAGTATCTCTTTAAAGATTAGAGTTTTACTTTTACCTTCAATTTCTATAGTATGTGTACCTAGTTAGAAATAAGTCCCAATGTCTTTTCTTATATACTGACATTAAGAGAGTCCCAGGAGATTATAACAATTATTGCAATAACAGAGAAACTACTGAATAATCTGTTGAGAAGTTTCTCTGGCTTATTCTCCATGTCTTTAGGATTCCTCTTCTAATGCTGAAAGTTTATTTTTATAACATAACATTTATTTAACAGCAAACAAGGGTACGTAAAGGAAACCCTTCTAGAAAATGTTTCCTCAAATCTCTATCCACTTTATTTCTTCAGATCTAAGTCACCAACAGCTGCTGTTTGTAGGTCATACTAAAAAGAAAAAATGTAAAAGCCCCAACATAAAAGATTGTAAGACAAATCAGTGTTTAGAAAATAAGAAAAACATGTATTTTAGAATTGATACAAAATAGTAATATTTCAAGAGAACGGAAGTTCAGTAAACCTCTTTTTTTCTAAAATCTTAGCATAATAGCTACTATGGTAATAAGAATTTGCATAATTTTAAAGTCTATGAAACAGGTTGCAATAAAGATGACCAATATTTCTTAAATTCTGAATGGAGTTTCCAATGTAGGTATATCTGTCAGGGAATAGATAATAGAGAATTTCCAGGGCCCAACACATTTTGATATAATAAATGGTACCATCCAGAAAATTTTTATTATTTTCTCTCTGAAATTTAGCTTATCAACCCTGTAGGCAAAATAAATGAAAATATAGTTCAAAAGTATAAAATAATAGAGGGGTATGAGGGAATATTGACTGGACTGTATTGCTGTATTGTGTGCATCTATAAATATATGACAACACATCCCATCATTATGTACAACTATAATGCACCAAGAAAAATATAAGAAAAAAAGAATATACATCAGAAATATTTTGAAGAATATTTATAGGAAAATATAAAGAAAAATAGTGATTCACAACCTTTGTTCATTCAATTTATATAATTTTATTTGTTCTATGATACCAATGAAAGGTTTAATTTTGTGGTTTTTAGTACTTTGTAAAAATTACATCAAAGGAACATTTTTATTTACAATTTTAAGTAAAATAAGGGAATTCAAATTTTAATTCGATTTTAAAATGACAGTCTCAGCTTATTCTATCAACTATTGACAAAATAAACATACACTAAAATTTTCTAAATTTTGTTTTAGTATTCAGTGGGATGATACTGGGTAGAATCATATATCTTCTGATATCCTAACTAGAATACAACTATAACTTTTAACTTTTATTAGTTTTTACCTCATTCATATAACCAGAGTACTTTTAGGCTTTGTGGCTTTGATTTTAAGAAATTTGTCTGCCCATTGTAATATAATGCATCTATAAACCAAAGTTCCTATATGATATAATACAGTCTAGGAGCAATCACATATAATTACATATAAATCATAATAATATTCTTAATTAATAAGCATCTACTTTGCAGAAGTTGTTTATTGGCACTATCACCCTTTATCCTGGTAAGAACTCCATAAACTGTGGTTTTAAAATATTAAGTATCATACCACAGGGAGCACATTGTTTTAGTGTTCAGATATGAAACCAGGTAGGAAAATTCCAGGTTTTACACTTATTGCCTTGAATAGAAATTGCAAGAAGGAAGGAGGCCATCCATTCTGATCTTGCATCATTCTTTGATATGTTCCAATGAGTTGAAGATGCGTGAAATTATTCAGCTGGTCTAGGTGTCACCTCTTCAGTGCAGTTTCCTTTTATCTTTAGTGTAGATACTTTATTTTGAAAGTTAAGTGATTCTAAAAGAGATGTGGATTGTATAGAGATTAAATTATTTCTTGTACTATTCAAAAACATTTGATTTGGCTATTCAGACTTGTTCCTATAATTAGTGGTACTAGAATAATAGAGGATGATAACACAATGGATTGAAATATCCTAACTGGACATTAACTTCATGGCTTTTACATTATTCACACTAGAATGCAAAGGGATGGATAAATAATTCTATTTAGAATGTTTTGTTTTTTTGCTCAAGAAATTGTATCTTCTACAAATCCTAATAATCTTTTATCTTTTTTTGGTCTTTTTTGTGGATAAAATAGAAGGAAGGGGGACTAATATCAGAAATATGGTAGAATTGGAAAAGATCTCTAGTCTATAAGATTATGCATATTAATTACTTTAAAATCACATTTTTGTCTTATTACAGGGAAATAGCAGAAAAGATGATTCTATAATCAGTTTAATTTGTACATTAATGATGAAAATAGCCACACCTCTTTCTCAGTTTTTAAATAAAAACCAGCATGCTAACTGAATTTCTCTCTTATTTGGCTGCCTGTATAGAACAGAAACCTTTTTGAAATGTCTGAAAAAAAAAAGAACTGTCTAAGTTGACCTACACTCTATCTGAAATAAAGTAGATCTTCCTTTATTCTGTAGAGGGAGCAGTAATGGATAATTTCGTCTCCTAAAAACACATACATTCATTTGTTTGTGAGTTATGTACAGAAAAAATTTTTGAAGTATCTCTTCCAGTTTTAATAACTATCATAATCAATTCTGTTTGGAAAGAATAGTAATATTTGTGGCTTATTTTCTATCATAAAATAGAAGAGACATTAGAATTATTAAAGGACATATAATTTGTTTAGGATTATACTAAATTCTGACTGATTAGTTCCAGAATATTTTATGTCCTAACGGTAAACACATTTCATATTATTTTGTGCTCACATTTTATTTATTGAAATAAATGCTTTATACTCATAAATCAAGGAAGAAATACTTTAAAAATATAGTACTTTTTAAAATACTTTTAAAACATAGTACATATTTTGGGATTTAAAGAATGGTAAACATCTCAATTTATTGGTCTGAAAAAGGAAAGTTAAAAAAAGTGAACTTGGATGGAATCATAGAATGTTATGTCAAGAGGGAATTCAAGACTTTCTAATCCCTGTCTCATTTGGAAATTGATTCGCAGAGAGAATAAATGATACACACATGACAGTGTATGTTGCACTTAGTCCAGTACTTTCCAACTACAATCTAAAAACATGGTTGATTCAAGAAACCAGAAAGGGATATGTAACAGTTAAAAAGTTTTTTTAAATGTCAGTTTATATGTGCATATGTATGAATTCTCATTCACCAATGGGAAGAAAATTAAATAATATAAATACATTTGTGAAACACTATAAACTCATTTGTGACTCAACTGCAATCTTAAGTCATCAAATATCTATGAAACACTATCAAATTTGACATGAGCTTTTTATTCTTATTCAGACTTCTCTTTATTATGTTTTGCAAATTAAAAATGGAGAATATAATGAAATAGTCCTTGGGAGACCTATAGGTCTATCTCTGATATAGCATAGGGAGAACAGTGAAATGAGGAAGGGAAGCAGCCTATGTCACTGCTATCATAGTTCAAATGGTGGATGTGTGGCTAAGCTTCACATCTATGCATTACATTGTCATTCCGTGTACTTAGAAATTATGTGTCATAATGATAAATCTTAGTAATTAAAATTGGATCATACTTCAAATGTTGCCTTTGGTGCTCAGGGAAAAGAGGTGAATCAAGAACTGGAGTCTTGGCTCAAGTGCCTCTTAAAAAATAAGAAAATCTAATTGTCACTTGTGTAAAATAAATACAGCAGAGGTCACAATATAGGTTATAAACTCCTTTGTGATTTTATTGGAGAGCATCAGTGCATAATTGAAGTAGCTACCCCATTGTTTTATGTATTTAAAAGTATTACTATAGGCAGTGATATCTTCTGATACATGTG
>PVKS010053488.1:0-10415 GCA_004027875.1 Aplodontia rufa
TACTACCTGCATCTTCTACCACTGCTGATCTCTCCGCCGTCTCTGCTGCTGCTGCTTCTTCTTTGTTGTTTCTTCTGCTTCTGCCATCTATGCTTCTACCATGCTTCTCTGACTAGTCGCTACTCTATTTATCCATTACAACAACCAATAGGGGTACAGTGCAAACACATTTATCCAATTGTAACAAATGAGTGGCCAAATAGCTTAGTCATGCGTTCAGGCATTACGTCACTAAGGAAGATACAAGCCGGCTGGGACAGAGTTGTTTATCACCAAATATTTTACAAGCCAGTTGGGCCTCATGTTGGGGTCCAGTCCCCAACAGAACCCTCATCCTAGAGCAAGCCAGGCAAGCATTCCAACCTCAGAGCCAGTGCTCCAGCTCCAAAAGAAAATCTTAAAAAAATATGTCTTTACTGTGACCATGCAGGTAACTTAAGAAATCCTTGTTGTTTTAAACACAGAGAATGATTCTGACATTATATTACTGTATTAATATTAAATATTTAGAAAATCCTATAAACACTTAAAAAAACTGGAGATAACTAGATGATACACAATTACTCTTTCATGACTTTCATTCCTCACAAACTGTCCATGACTTGCTAAAACACCAAGGAACTTATTGAAACCTTTAGTTTTGCCATTTCTCTCTTCACATTCTAAAATAACCCAGTCATTCTACTATAGGACAAAATATTTATTTTATTGCGCAAGATATTTTCTCATATAATTTTCATCCTGTTATTAATATTCCTCATCAAAATGTGTCTTTATGCTTATAACTTCCTTCAACCCTCTCTCTCCCCTATTTATCAATTCTTTTCTGCATTGTTTTCTTTCTTAAATTTACTTTTTGAAATAATCTTTTAGAAATCTCTGGTTTGGGCAAAATCTTCATTTTTCTCAATAAAAAGATATACTTTATGTATTTTTACACTGTCACCTAAATAAAACAATTTGTTTTTCATTTTTTAAATTACAACTATATGTTAATTATAATTTTAACTCTTATTAACCTGATGCTTTAATGAAGTCCCAGAAAGGATGCAATCTTGAATTTTTTACATAAGATAATACTTTATGAAATTATATTGATTAATATACCTAAATACATATTGTCTTTTCTACAGGGTTTAAGAAGCCAAGAATATTTGAATTTATATACAGTAATTAACATTTTAATAACTCAGTTTATTAATGAATGTATACATCTATTAGTTAATATAACTTTCAGATTTTAGATTGCATGAAAACCTTATTTATAAACATTTTTCCTTTCTATTGATCTAATTTATTTATTTATAGTGGTTAGACCTAGCTTATTGCTGAGATATTAGACAAATATAGTCATTATTTATATTTATTTTCAAAGAAAACCTAAATGTTAAATTGATGTACTTGGTATAAAAAGCAATGGACATTATGTTGTGCTTTGATTAGCATGTTTGTTCTCAGATCAACCACAAGGTACCTGAAGAATGAGGCAGCAGCACCATTTGAAAAGATACAATCTAAGAATTTTCTAAAACTGCAGATGATATCAATGCATTAATTTGGGTTGCTATAAATACCAATAGGGATTTGAAAGAAACCAAAAGTACTGGGATTATTGTGGTAGAATTATTGAACCTCAAAGAAAAGAAAGGACATGTTTAAAGGAATAATGATAATAACAAAAAGTCATGCTCCTTTGAAAGGATCTGCAATAATCTTACAATTGACTTCTCAGCACAAGTGATGACACTAGTATAGCATCTATAAAGGGTGGAATAAAAATAACTGTCAACCTAGATAAAATTCAAAACACAGTGAAAATATTTGTGTGTATGTGTTAGTTTGTATTGCTGTTGCCAAAACACCTGAAAAAAAACAACTTTGTAGGAGGAAAAGTTAATTTCAGCTCACTGTTTCAGAGGTTTAATCCATCTCAGTTGGTTCCAGTGCTCTGGGCTCAAGATGAGGCAGAACATCATGGCGGAAGGGCATGGTAGATAAAAATTGCTTCATTCATGGCAGCCAGAAAACAGAGAGAGAAGGAGTAAGGGGCTGCAGGGAAGATGAATCTTTCCAGAGCACACCCCAGTGATGTATCTCCTCCAGTTACCATCCAGTCAGCCTATTCAAACTAGAATGAACTCATTAGACTGTTGCCCTCACAACCAAATCATTTCACTTCCAAATGTTCCTGGATAAATACAGGCATTTTGGTGGATATTTCATGTCCAATATCTCATATTGCTTTAAAGTGAAGGGTAAATATATTTGTGGATAAAAATAACTATAATGCATTCAATAGGAAAAATAACACCATTTTAATTTATTTCCACTTAATACAATATTTTTAGGATATGTAAAAATGCAATCTGGCTCAACTAATAAAAGCAATAGCTTCATTCATAATTAAAAATAAACTTCTTAAAATGTGAGTTCCCATAACGGAGAGAAAAAGTCCATAATAAATGAGAAATACAAGAGATTTTAACCATGCAACAAATAAAATTTACCTACCCGAGTTACATAGAACATTTTACTCAATAATTGCAGAAGATTTTTTCAATGAAATTATATAAAGGACTCTTACAAATAAACCAGAAATAGAAAGACAACCACTTTCCCAAAATGAAAAAATACTTGAAGAGATATTTCACAGAAAGGAGAAGCATAATGACAATGAGCACAGGAAAACAAGCACAAATTTGTGGATTAGAAAATACAAATAAAATCCACAGTGAGATATCTCATTAGACATCTCCTTGAATACCTGATGTTAAAAGAATAAATATTAAAAAGAAAAACGACTGACTGGAGCGGTGGTTTGGCGGTTATAGAGTTTGCCCATCATATGCAAGTACACAGTTTCATGGGTACCCCAGTACCCAAATACACAACTAAGCGTCAGAGCAACGAAAGCCATGTGAAAAACTCAATACAAATTGATTCTCTCTCTCTCTCAACGTCCTTCTCCCTTAAAAAAAAAAAAAAAAAAAGAAAAAAGACAAGTATTAGATCAAATATAGAACATATAAAGCATTAACAGCAGGAGTTTAAAATTGGGAAAAAAAACTGAAGAACATCTCTGAAAACTCACATTACCTATTAAGATGGCATATAAGGATACTGTAAGATTTGGTGATTCTGTCCATGTTTCAAGTATGTGCATTAAAAACATGTATATGAACATTTTGAAAAAAATTAGCAATAACCTCAATCTGAAAATAACTCAATTCATCAAAGTAGACTTGATAAGTAAAATTCATATATATGAATACAACTATACATTTCAAAACATGTAATACAATAGGGAAATGAACAGACCACTACAGCAAGCACGAACATAGATGAGACTTAAAGATAATATATTGAATTAAAGAAGCCAGAGATGAAGTAAAACAGTTTCCCTGATTTCATTTACAAAAAAATTCAGAACACACAAAAGTAATATGTTTTTTAAAAATGTATTTAATATGTATATTAGACTTCAGGGTGCAGTTTATCATTTGAAGGATTACAATAGGGTGCTCACTGAAGGAAGTTTATGTTGTATAGATAATATGCCATGTTTTGTATGAATACTAATTTCACAAACATATTCACTTTGTAAAAACATATCAACATATATTCAATATGTTAATTTATACCATATACATATTCTTTAATAAAATAATTACCAATTAAATCCCTTAAATTTTCTTTAATTTTTATTTTTAAATTTCCAGTGTGTAGATGGGATAACATTTTGGTAGCAATTCTACTGTGTGCAATGTGGAATCTTGAAAATCAAATTGGTATGGAAATGAAATAGCCATGTCTTTGTTTGAGAAAGCTAATCAAATCTTTGGCGTGTAGAATGGATTACACAGTGCGATTTTGTTGGCAGAAGGATTACTTTCAAATTGACCTCATTGTAAGCTCAAATATTCACTTGTGAAGTTGGCAATTAGTTCCTCTCATCTTCCAATAATGCAGTGTTGCATATTGTCAATGCATTTTAGCAGAAGACCACCCAAGTATTCCTATAGTTGAACAAAATGGGTTTAATACTGACATAAATGAGGGAGAACATATGCCATAAGGAATCATAGGCATCTCACAGAGAGGTTTAAGAAAGAAACTGACTTAGGATGTATGATTTGGTTGACTATTATTGGTACATTACTCTGAAATGAGTAGTAGTAGAAAGTGGGGCCAATTTTTTTGACTGGGTACCTCAACCAATCTTATAAGTAGGGATAGTCAGAAGAATAAAGATATGAATACATAAGAAGGAGTAGTCATTTATTCAGTGATAGAAATCCAGGGACATTTTATGGGTTGTGTAGTAACCTCATTTTTTACTCTATTTATCATGTTCTCAGAATGAGCTTGCTTAATATAGATGCAATGTGATATTGTTAATGTCCAACAAGAGAACAACGTAATTTAGTTGTAAGCTTATTAATTTGGAAAAACACTGAGTTCTGGCTGTGAAAGCCAGATCATTTCCTAATAATAACATTACGATATAGCTGTGAGATCAAATCAGTTGCTTGACATTAGATGTAAGCTCTTCTCAGCATCAGAGCTAAATAATACAGAATTCTGGTTAACATCACTATAATTCATCTGATTCACCAGAGAGTAGCAATACATTTATCTAAGTGCCAACAAAGGGAAGATGGAAATGGTTCAGGAAGAGACCAATCAGAAGAAAATAGGTATGTATATATTAGGTTACTGACATGCTATTGATATATGCATGGATATAGACATAATAAGAAAAGCAGTGATTAAAAAAAAGCCTGTGTCATAAAATCAAATTAACATTTTGTTTCTAAAGAATAATTTAAACAGAATACACTCTGTATTTCCACAGAAATCTAGAATTGAGAGATGTGCTAAGAGTGGTGGACATAGATAACAAGACAGGGAAAGCAGAGACATCTTCAAGAAAGATTTGCTTACCTAGGGACCCTCATTTTGAAAATCAGTTCTTCCAACCTTGTTCCAGTTGAACATAACAACATGGATCCAATAATATTTGTAAGATTATATAGATTTGTCTAAATGGAATCACAAATAACCTTAGTGTAATTAAAGATATAGGTATTTTTCCCAACTATTTGAATCTTTTAAATCCGTGACCTTTACGAAAAAAAAATAGAAGTCACAAAGATAACTAAATTGATAATTTCACCACAGAAATAACATCTTAAAGTCAGATTAAATATAATTTATAAAAACACAGTGTATTTATTTAAAAATTTAAATACTGTACTGTAACAACAAAGAAAAATCTGTAACCTATGAAGTCTTGATACTTATAAGAACAGAAGTACCCAACATGTTCAAAACTTAAATGTTCTATCACTAAGCAATCCAAAAGAGGCACTGTTAAGGGCACTGCCATCTTTCTTAGGATTGGCATAACACCAATCTTTCAGCCATTTTGATATTATGAGTTGTCATCTTATACTGAATTTTACATATTATGGCAGAAGACCATTGATCACTGACATGTAGAATATATTAAAATAGTAGTTGTCCTGGAGTTTTCACTGTGGATGGGTAAATCTGATTTTAAATCTGGGTCACTAATGGTGGCTTTGCTGGCAAAGTGTGTGAGACATACATAGAAAAATGCCAGAACAAGATTGAGAAAAGATGTATTCAAAGTACTTATCTTTAAAGTTGATAATTTGTTATTAAAGAATATGTATATGGTATAAATTAACATATTGATAATTTGTTGATAAAAGCAAAGTCTTTTAGTGCTATTGTCATGGGAATGGGGACAGTTACAGAAAGTTTATGAATATGATGAGCTTCACAAATAATCTATAGCTTTTTAAAACCTGTGAGCAAAAACAAACAGTGAAATGGAAATGTTATGTATATCACTTTTCTTTTTTTTTAGACTAATTGTAGGTAAAATGGTTTAATCATAGTGAAGAAACATTGATTCTGAAATAAAATGACATAAAAGACTGATATGTATTGGGTAAAGTGTTTTTCAAAAAGATCTGTTCATCAGGGACTTCAGAATATGACTTCGAATAAGGGTCTTTGCAGATGTAATTAAGCAAGGATCTTGAGTGAGATCACCCTGGATTAAGTAGGTCTCTAAATTCAAGGATGGTTTAGGAGAGATGAAAGAGAAGAGACACAGGAGAATGCCACGGAAGGACAGCCAGAGGTTAGAATTAAGCTACTGCCAAGGAATGCCAGTAGCTACCAGGAGCTGAAAATGAAAAGGAAGATTTCTCCCCTAGAGTGTTCTAAAGGACGAAGCCCCAAATGTCACCATAATTTTGGACTATGGCAATCAGAACTATGAGAATATAAATTTCTGTTGCTTTAAAATTTTAAAAATTTCTATGTACATTTTTTACAACAACCCTAGGAAATTAAAATACAATATAAAATATCTATAATGGCATAGCTAACAATGAAAGGCAGGTAATTTACATCATGTATCTATAATATAAGGTGTTTAAAAAGAACAAAAATATATTTGTAAACAAAGATTTTAAAAAATTGAAGAATATTTTGGCTAAAATATTTTCTTTCTATTTATAAAGGCATCTAATGGTTACCAGCTATCTACTGATTTTATTGATATATTAACATACTCTGCAAAATCCCCAGGTAGGAGACTTTTCTAAAGAATGATATCTAAAGAATGATAAAGCTACAGATCTAAAAAGTAGCTCTATCTAAAAAGGAACTTCTCACCAAAGGAATTCCAGAAAGTCCATAAATGTATGAGATTCCACCTCACTTCTGTTAGAGTGGCAAAAATGAAGAATACAAACAATGACAGATGCTGGAAGGGCTGTGGGTAAAGAGGAATGCTGTTACATTGCTGGTGGGACTGAAAACTGGAACAGCCACTCTGGAAAGCAGTGTGGAGTCACCTCAAAAAATTAGGCTGGAACAGCTTTTTGACCCAGCTATCCCACTCCTGGGTATCTTCCCAAAAGAGTTACAATCAGCTTACGATAGAGAAATAGCTTCATCAATGTTTATAGCAGTTCAATTTACTATAGCTGAATTATGGGACCAACACAGATGCCCCTCACTTGATGAGTGGATTCAAAAACTTTGGTAAATATATACAATAGAATACTACTCAGCTATCAGAGAAAACGATATTATGGCATTTGCAGCCAAATGGATGGAAATGGAAAGAATAATGCTAAGTGAAGTAACCCAATCTCAGAGGCTCAAGGGCCAAATGTTTTCTCTCATTGTGGGAGCTAGAATACAAGCAGAAACGGTATGACAGATAGCTAACCTAACAATTACTTCATCATGTATGAATTTTTACAGCCTAGGTTGCCGGGGGACAAAGGGAGGGGGACAGGAAGGGACAAAGGGATATCAAGGAGACCAGAGGGAGGTAATATGGGGGAATCTAATCAAAGGGGAACCTCCAACTTCAATGACAAGTCCACTTAACTTGGGGTTTAAGTAGTGGGAAATATGGAACCATGGGGAACCCAAGGGGGTAAACTATGGTCTGGCACCAGCCTTGGCTTGTTCTGTCATTATATATTTTTTTCTTGATTGTTTGATGATGAATCTCTCCTAATTGTAAGACCACGTTTAACAAATAAAATAAAATAAAATAAATAAATGGAAAAAAAAAAAGAATGATAGAGGGTTTTTTTTTTTTTAGATTGTGGTCTCCTTGAAACATCTGGAGGAAAATCTAGGAAAACTGTCTATCGTGTTTAGAGCTAATCATGCACCAATAGAATCCTTAATCAATCTATCTAATCATACCCTATGTTGGAAATGCCCAATATCCTCATCCTGTAAAATGTTACCCCTATTGAAGTAACTTTTCTAGTCTCTGATTCATTCTCCCCAACCCCTTCTCTCAATCATTCTCTTTCTGTCCTCCAAAAGCAATTTGTTTTCCTTCTTATAAAACAACCACATCTGAGACTTCTTTCTAGGTCATATTAATGAGTTATGTGATTAACCTAAGCAATTCTACTACAGATGATCAAAGCTTATGGTATCTTTCTCCCCCCATTAAATACTATATTTTCCTCTTTGTTTTTCCCCCCAAGGCATATTGGTGTCCTCACTGTTTGCTAAGCCAGACACACTCATTCTTCTACACTTTCCTTTTTCCTAAAAGGCCATTTGAGTAGTTGCGTAGCCCTTATATTCCACCTCATTCAAAATCTTAAGTAAATATTTTCTGCTTAAAATTTCAAAATCTTGGGGCTGGAGCAGTTGCTCAGTGGTTACTGCGCTTGCCTGGCATGTGCTAGGATGTGGGTTTGAACCCCAGCACCACATGCACCAAAATCAAAACCACCTGAAAAAGTAAATAAAAAATTGGTTCTCTTTCTCTCTCTTTCACTGAGCCCAGTTCTCTTAAAAAGAATACTTTAAATTTTCAAAATCTTCCTTCTCTTCACCTCTGCATTAGTGCTTATTTGATCTCCACTGTACATAAGCCTTTCTGTTAAACATGCATAATTCACTTATGTGGTGATTATTGCATGTAGCATTCTCACACCACACACATGAAATGTAGCCAGTACCAGGGCTGAATTTCTGTTTCATTAAATACCGTTTCACTGTTTAGAACAGTACTTAGTAAGATATAGTGCATCACATTAATTGATTTGTAAATGCTGATTCCTCTTTTCATACCAATAATTAATTCCAATTTTTTGTTGAGAATAATTTCAGTGTGATGTTATTTGCATAGATTTTTGCATCTATGTCATCAAGAAGTTTTACCTGTAGTTTTATTATCTTGTTGTAAATGCATCCTTATCTATTTTAGGTATCAAGGTAATGCTTGCCTGCTCAAGATTAATGGAAGAATCCCTTTTATTTCTTCTTTTTATAGGAATTTAAGGAGAATTGGTCCTAATTCCTTAAATGTTTGTTAAAACTCAGCAGTGAAACTTTCTGGTCCTGTGCTTTGCTTAGATGGAAGGCTTCTTAATGTTGATTCAATTTTATTATTTGTTATCAATATGTTTGGGTTTCTATTTCTTCATGATTAGCCCTTGGTAAATTATATGTTCAGTAACTTTCCATTTCTTCTGGGTTATCAGATTTTATAGAAAATAATTGTTCATACTAACCTTCCATGAACCTTTGAGCCTTTGTTATTGATTGTATTAACTCCCTTATCATCTCTGATTTAATTTATTTTCATCTTTGCTCTCTTTTTCTTTATTTGGATAAGGGATTATCAATTTTGTTTATGTTTTCTAGGTCCTGGCTGTTTTTGTTGTTTTTTTTTTTTTTTTTTTTTTTTTTTTTTCTTGTTTTTTTTTTTTTTTTTTTTTTTTTTTTAGTGATCTTTTTTACCTTTCTTTTTGTCTATCTATAGATCATGAATTCCTTCTCTGGATTAAATAATTAGGAATTAAACCAGAAACCATAATATTATCAGAAGAAAAAAATAATATCAACACTACACCTTATTGGTGTAGGAAACTTCTTCTTAACCAGATTTCTATAGCTCAAGAATTAAAGTCAAGAATCAATGAGTAGAATGCCATTAAACCAAAAGGCTTTTGCACAGGTAAGGAATTAATCAACAGAGTGGGACTCTCCGACAGGGGGCTGATATCCAGAATATACAAAGCACTCAAACAACTTAACACCAAAAGCATAAACACTCCAATCAATAAATGGGCTATGGAACTAATCAGAAACTTCTCAACAGAGGAAGTTCAAAATGCCAATCAATATATGAGAAAGTATTCTACATCACTAGGAATCAGAGAAATACAAATCAAAGCTATGTTAAGATTTTTACCTCACTCCAGTCAAAATGGCAAAGAAGAAGAATATGAATAATAACAGATAC
The DNA here is from genome assembly GCA_004027875.1 of Aplodontia rufa. NCBI lineage: Eukaryota > Metazoa > Chordata > Mammalia > Rodentia > Aplodontiidae > Aplodontia > Aplodontia rufa. The sequence goes on from PVKS010053488.1 coordinate 9,833, forward strand.
TGAAGGGGCTGTGGGGATAAAGGAACACTAACACAGTGTTGTTGGGACTGCAAACTGGTACAGCCACTCTGGGGAGCAGTGTGGAGACTCCTCAAAAAATTAGGTATTGACCAATAATAACAGGACTGAAGAAGAACTCAGGAATACAGTCCCTTTCAAAATATCTTCGAAAAAAATAAAATACTTGGGAATTAATCTAACAAGGGAAACCAAAGATCTCTTCAATGAAAATTATCGAACATTGAAGAACGAAATCCAAGATGACCTAAGAAGATGGAAAGATATCCCTTGCTCTTGGACAGGCAGAATTAATAAAATAAAAATGGCCATTCTACCAAAAGCTTTATATAGATTTAATGCTCTCCCTATAAAATACCTATGTCTTTCTTTAAAGACATAGAAAAAGCAATTCTCAAATTCATTTGGAACAACAAAAAACCAAGAATTGCCAAAGCACTACTAAGCAAGAAAGATGAAACAGGCGGTTTTGCCATTCCAGATCTAAAACTATACTATAGGGCCATAGTAACAAAGACAGCATGGTACTGGTATCAAGACAGGGAAGAAGACCAATGGAATAGAA
>PVKS010053489.1:0-10282 GCA_004027875.1 Aplodontia rufa
AAAAAAAAAAAACAATGAATGCCAGAAAATAGTTGAACATATTGAGTATGTTGAGGAAAATTACTCTTCTCCTAAAATTGTATTTATGGCAAAACCCTCCAACAATCACCAAACTGAATAAATTTTTGAGCCAAAAGAACAATTATATGCTTACTGAGATGTTTACCAACAAAAAGCTTCACTAAAGAAAATTCTAACATGAGTGTTCCCATAAGTAAGGTCTTGGCTACAAGAAGGATTTAAAAGCAAAAAATGTTAAATGTATAATTAATTATGAGCAAATGAAGCCGGCATAAAAATAACATAAGGTAGAATTTGTGAAATAAATACATAAAGCTAATACCGGACAATGGAAATTACATTTAGATACTAACATTAAAGTCTTACAAGTTGGGCTACTTTAGTTTCAGATATTTTTAAGCAGACATTTAAAAATAGAAGTAGTATTAAAAGAAAAACCCACCCCACATTTCTAAGGTGGTATGGTGAAGAAGAAAGGTGAGGGAAAAAAGAGAAAACAACAAGAGGAAAAAATAAAGAACAAATACAAAGTACATAATATGGTAAAGTAAATCCAAGCCTATCAGTAATCACAATAAATTTGTCTTTCCAGCTTAAAAACTCTTCTTAAAATGGAAAAAAAAAAAAAAAAAAAAACGAGGGGAAAGACCCTAACTACAAAGGCTCACAGAATCCTGATACAGAAAACTATGTCAAAAAAATATGGGAAATTAAAATCACATATTAACATCTCAGAGAGAATCAAGAATCCTAAATTTGATTATCAAATCTGGGCCCAGAATGTAGAAAAAAAATATAGTAAGTTGCATTTATAGGGAATGCAAGGGCAGTTTAGTGTAAAAAAATGTTAATATAAATTATTATATTAAAAGATTCAGGCATCTGTAAGAAGTGCAGAAAAAGCTTCTTGATAAATGTCAGAATCTTTCCTGATAACAATTTTTAGCAATATGTTGTATACTAAAGTTATCCCCTTGGAGTGACACCAACAGCGTTTCTACTTCCTTGCTTTCTGCTCTGTATCTTCTACAAGTAACTGATGCCTGGAAGTCTGTATCCCATTAGTACAGAACTATACTGCTTCACCGTAACCTGGGCCCTATATCCACTAGGAATACTTGTAAGTACTTGGTCATCATTGTCTGTAAGCTTTTATAATAAACAGCCCCAGGTCCACCTCAATATTTTTGAGTGTTTTCTCGTTCTTACTTCTGTTCATTTTTCATGGGCACGCTGATGTTAACCCTCAATTTTTTATTTTTATAGCCAAGATACAACTTTATTAAGGTGTCCAGCTTCAACTCCATCTCCTCAACGTTTGTGTTTTCATCCTTCAGGACCAGCAGCTTCGATTTCAACAGAATCTGCAGGACCTGTGCCAGGATGTCCATTTTAATTTGCATGCTGTCAATCAGCTGCTGCATGGTGTAGGCGTCCTCTATGTTATACTGGAACAGGATCGCCATCTGGAACGTGGAAGCCTGCAATGTGTATCTGGTTCTTGAAGCAGTTTGTTACCAACTTCCTGCCACTGTGAAGGCTAGCATAGAAAGCTGTGAATCGCTGGTAACTCCGTTCAGGGTCTCTGACTTCGTCAGGTGCTTTCCGAACTGCTCATTCAGATCTTTGCTCACACCAATGTCCTTAAACATCCTCTGAAGCTAGGAGGTGTACTCAAAACCACAGGCTTGCTTCAGCTTGGAGACCATCCTCGCTTCTGCATCATCGCTCACACTGTTCTGGTGCACGAGGCTCTTGGCCAGCATCTTCACGTAGAACTTCTGGAACACATCTTTGTCCTCTATGTACTTGAAGACAACCATTACTTGTTTGAGCATGTCTTTTTGTTCGGAGTTCTTTTGGTACTCAGGCACACATGTGTGTTCATTCCAGTATCAACCTTTGTTGGTTTAATCCTCTTTGAGACTCTCTGTCCTGTTTTCTTTTATCTCTCACAATTTTAATTGCTACATAATCATATTTACCATAAAATTCACACCTTAAAAAAGTGCATAATTCAGTGGCTTTAGATATATCCACAAAATTATATAACCATCACTACTATCTAGTTTCAGAACATTTTCATCATCCTAAAGAAACCCCATGTCCATTTGTATTCACTCCCTTTTTCCCCAGTAATCACTAATTAGACTTTTGTCTCGTTGGATTACCTTATTCTGGACATTTCATATAAATAGAGTCATAGAACAGGTGGCCTTTTGTGTTTAGATTCTTTCATTTAATATAATTTTTCAGATTCATCCATGCTGCAGTCAATGCTTCACTTTCTTTTTTTTCCCTTTCAGTGCTGGGAATCAAACCCAGGGCCATGAACATGCTAGGCATGCACTCTACCACTGAGTTACAAGCCTCAGCCCCACTTCACTCATTTTATGGTAGAATAATATTCCTTTACAAGAATATATGACTTTTTTTTTTTTTATCAATTTAACTAGGTAATGGACATTTGGGCTATTTCTACTTTCTGGATATTATGAATAATGTATACATTAGTTTATAAAATGTTATATGGACAAATGTTTTCTGGTCTCCTGGGTGCATACTTAGGAACAGAACTAATGGATCATATGGTATCTCTATTTTTAACTGTTTTGAGGAATAGCCAAATTGTTTTATAAATTGACTGCAGCATTTTATATTTCCATCAATGTTATAAGGGCTCCAATTTCTCCACACCCTTGCCAATAATAGTGACTCTCTATCCATGAAATCTTATAATTTATGATTGTTTTCAAGTTTGGGCATTCTGTCTTCAAGTTATAATGTGAATGTTGTTTGTGTATAGATTTCTTTTACCCTTTTTATAGTTCTACATTGTTAGGAAAAACTGCTCAGACAATGAAGTAAATACTGTGAAAAAGATAGGTAACTGGATAAGATTGTTTACAGCTTCTCAGAAGAACTTTGATTTAAAAGTTAAAATAATGAAGTAATAAATCCTATAAAGTAATAGTTTAAGTTAAATAATCTTGACTTGAAGAGAGAATTTAACCATGACCCTAAATAAAAAATTCATTAAGAAAAAGAAAAAAGTTGGCATATCCAAATAAATAAAATGAATTTTAGATATGAAGACGAAGAAAATGATAAATTTACAGCCTTTTACTACACATCATGTAATCAAATTGCTGAGATTGTAGGTAGGTACAACCATGCCTGACTCATATTCAAATTTCGTTGATTTGCTGTGACCTATATGTTCCAAGATTAGACTCAAGTAAGCATTGCTAGCAGAACTATGTAATAGAAGTGGTATTTTGTCCTTCTTAGTACATCACATCAGGAGTTGTATAATATCAGCTTGTGCTCATATGATGGTGGCAGCAATAACTGCTGTTATGGTACTATCTGCTGCATTTTCCTCCCAGCAAGTTTTAGCATTTAATAAGGATTTTTTAACTTAATCATACATTCACATTACTTATTAGTTGGCATTCTACTGTTAGGAAGAACATTCTCTTCTCCCTAATTCATTCATTCATTCATATCATTAGGACTTATCAACTCCTGAATTACACATGGGGATATATATAATCTATTACTATAAATTTTTATTTTAATTCCCTAAATGCCCTAGATTTGGCCAATGAGAGTCCCTTCAAACTGGCTTCTGTGTCCTTTTACTAGGTTGTTAAAATTCTCTGAATAGTTCTTTACATTATGGGGTGGGTGAAGAAAATATATGTTGATAGGGAAGTGGAGATAATGCATTTGTCAAATCTCACCAAAATGTACATCTGAAAATATGTATATATGTGTATGCTAATATTCTAGCTGGTAGTGCTTTCTACAAAATTATGGCAAAGCAACTTTTAAACTACTTAAGTGTAAATGAATATAGAGATGATTACAGAAACCAACAAGCTAGGTTCTCCCTTAGTAAAAGAAAGTACTAAAAATACCAGAATAAAATGTAAGTTTTTAACAGATCCACGGATACAAAGAAATAAAGACCAGACACAGTAGTACACATCTATAATCCCAGCAACTTGGTAGCTAAACCAGGAGTGCTCCAAGTTCAAGGTCAGTCTTGGCAGATTAGTGAGATCTCTCTCTTGAAATTAGAATTATTTTCTAAAAAAGAGTCAGGGATGTAGCTCAGTGGTAGAGTGTGCCTGCGTTCCATCCCTAGTAATGCACCCCCCCAAAACAAAACAAAACCCCCAAAGCCACATATGTAACTGTATATATATATATACCCTTAAAGAAAAACTCCAGGTTTGGGGCAAAGAAAGTATAAGGTAAGCCTGTAGCACCTTGTGGACTAACAGATTTTTCTTTTCTTCTTCCTTATATATATAAAAATACAATGATGTATAGGAAGTATACAATGTACATGATAACACTGAAATAAAAATGCTATTCTTTTCTCATACAGAATAAGAAACACAAAATATATCAACAAACAAATATATAAGAAAAGCACTACTGTCTGGACATGTTTCTTGTTTATTTAACAGAGAATTCTGAGGCCCTACTAAGTATCCCACATATTCAATAAAGAAAATAAAACAATACATCTGTGCTTTGAACAAATTCAAGCAACAGTCACTGAATACTTACTACAGTGTAAAACATTTTGAGAGAGACCACATTAACTTTTACACATTGCACTATTGTAATTGTTCTATTTTATTATAGCTATTACTGTAAATTTCTTACTCTAATTTACAAGGTGAACTTTATCAACAGTACGCATGCACAGGAAATAGCATGGTATATAAAGTGTTTGTTACTCTTCATTGTTTCAGTCATCCATTCAGGGAGTCTTAGAATATGTCCCCCAAGGGTAAGAGTGAACAATGTTGTACTGTAGTAGTTGCAAACTAAATAAGACATAATTTTTGCCTATTAGAAGCTTAAATTCCAGTTGTTTTTATGAAACTTAGGACAGTTCACTTTTGGTTATGATTCAGCCGGGGGAAGAGAAAACTGTTTGAAGATGTCAAACCGACTATAGCACTATGAAATGGGAAAGTGGTTTTAGCACTGAACCTTGAAACATTCAAATATTTCATTAAGAAATCAACTTTCTTGCCTGAACCCAAAATGGATGCTATTTATCTTTGTCAATCACATAGGCAAAAATAAAATAAAATAAAATAAAAAATGATAGTGGTGACTAAAAACAAAACAAAAAAAAAAAAAAAAAAAAGAAATCAACCTTCCTTCTCCACAGTTCAGATCAAATCAGAAGACATGATCATCTACATAAGATGCTAGTAGGACACTGTGTCCATTCAGCACATGCTATTTTCTAGTAAGGTCATCTCAGAACAAGGTAAAAGAGAACTGTTGCTCTTGATTCTTCTAATGCCAAAAACAAAAATAAAAACAAAAACAGAAAAGAAAAGATGATGAATTTAAAAGCAAAAATATTAAGATGACGATCACTTTTTACTTGTGTCTGCCTGTATGTCTCTTTATTTTTCTCCACCTGTTTAGTCCAGAGCACATAATATGGATAATCAAAGTTTACTGACTAAATTCAATAGGGAAGGAGAAAACATTTGGGAAAAGAAAAAAAAAAAAAGAAAGAAAGAAAAAAAAAACATAGATCTTTTCCCCCAAGCCTTCATTTTAATTTTCTGGTGGAACGAACAAAAGAAATTGACAAATTTGGAACACGTTATATAACATAAATATCATGTTTCACATTCTTTCAAGGATCAGAAAAAGTTTTGCTTTGAAAATGTATAAATTTGGCATATGGTTCTCATGCTACTTAAAATCTGACAGATCACAGCAACAGAACCAACTGAAGTGTTTAAGGCCTACTATCTTTAAAGCTGAAACTGAAACATATATGTAGATATATATATAAACAATTCAGCATTCTTTAAAATTCTTACCACAATCATTTCTGAAGGCTCTAATACAAGACAATCACATCCTCTTTTTCCTCCATACTGCTTACCAAAACTATAAAAACAGAAAAACAATTTCTTTAGCAGAAGTTATAAAGTATAACAATATAGGAAAAAATAAACAATAAAAAATCCCTGAGATATAACCAAGAAACTGTCTCTTAATTTATAAGATATTCTTTAAAAAAATAAAAAAAGCAAGCAAGCACAAAAAAACTTCCCACTTAACTGTCCAAATATAAGAAGTCTCAATATAGTTCTGTGTGAAATATTTAAATTCTACCTTTAATTATTCCCTAAAATTATAGATAATACCTGCCTAATCTCAATGATGAACATCTGTCAATAAATCCTGAATTATAAGAAAAACACTTGTAATAAGGAGTGATATCACAACTCTGTACTGGTTGATAAAAATATTAGATAACAGATATTAAAAATTTTAAGATACTAATCTTCATGTATATAATAAATGTAGTTAGACACAAAGATGACTTATTAGAAACAAATTAGTCTTGTAGCCACAAGAAGAGAAACCTAAGAAAGCCTGACAATCTCACCAAGATGAATCAACAGAGATGTGAATTTTGCAGGTGTGGGAAATGAGATAAAGATGCTTTGATTGGCAGAGTACCAGAAAAAAAGTAGTAGTTAAGGGGTAGAAGGAAAGGGGAAAAGGGAGGGAGAGGGAGGGAGAGGGAGGGGGAGGAACAGAGAAAAACAAACATGTATGAGAGTGAGTGTGTCTGAGCATGGAAATGCACTTTGGAGAATTTCAGAAAGGTCTCCTTGAATTTTTGTGTGATATATATATGTATATGTATATGTATACGTATATGTGTGTGTGTGTGTATTTGAGAACAAACCTAAGAGCCAAAGTGGAAGGACCACATAACATATGGGGCCCTGGGTAGGGTCTCAAAAATATATTTGCTTAGTAACATGACAGAATTTGAAGATACACTGTTAATGACATGGGCATGGGGGCACTCACCTGCAATCCTAGTGACGTTTGAGGCTATGGCAGAAGGACCACAAATTTGAGGCCAGCCTTAGTAATTTTTTAAGACTGGGGAATCTTAAAATAAAAGGACTGGACATGTAGCTCAGTGGTTCAATCCCAGTATCAAAAAACAAATAACCCCCAGACATTGAATAAATGTACAAATCAGTGATAAGGAGAAAAAAAGGACACACACACACACACATTCTCTCTGTTTGGTTTTTTGATACAGGGCCAAGGGAATACAACTAGGAAAGATAATGGTGCCAGAACTAGAACCACCAGGTATCAATAACAGAAGGAAAAAAATGGAGGGCGGAGGTCTTAGTATAACAACCATACCAAAGATAATTGGAATGAAAAGATTAAAATAATAGCCAGGTACAGTGGCAGATGACTGTAATACCAGCTCTGAGGCAGGATGATCACCAGTTCCAAAGCCAGCCCCGGCAACTTAGTGAAGACCTAGGTAACTTAATCAGACCCTGTCTCAAAATAAAGTATAAAAAGGGCTGGGGATGTGGCTCAGTGTTCAAGCACCCCTGGGTTCAATCCCCAGTAACAACCACCACCAAAAATTTTTAAAAATTTAAAAAAGGAACTAGATTCACACAGAACTGAGCTGCTCACTAATAGATTGATTTTTCCATGGTTGTCTTGAAATGCAAATGAACAAGTCTAAAAATTAGGGTTATTGATCTCTGAGAAATTAACAAGACCCTGTCTCGAAATAAAATATAAAAAATGGGCTAGGATGTGGCTCACAGATTAAGTGCCTCTGGGTTCAATCCTGGGACTAGAAAAAGGAAGAAAAAAACTATAAAAATTCTCCAAATAATACTTTTTTTTGTATAAGCTTTATATCTATGTCTATAATTTTATCTTGAATGGTTTTAGATTTCATCAATCCTTTTGTTTATTTAAAATGATTCAATGGTTTTGTACATCATTTTGCTAATACCATATACTGTATTAACTGATTTACGTATGTACAACCAACCTTGTATTTCTGGGATAGCCTCAACTTGGTAAAGGTATATAGGACTTTAGTACATTCCTGGATTCAGTCTGCTATTATTTTGTTTACAATTTCTACATCTATGCTTTTGAGAACAACAATTTGGAAATTTTCCTTCCATTTCTTTGTCTGGCATTGGTGGCAATAATACTGGCCTCAAAGTATTCTCCTTCCCCTATTTTCTAAGAGGGTTTGTATGAGATATGTAATAATGCTTCCGTATGTTTCAAAACATTCAGAAATTGGGCTGGAGTGGTAGCTCAGCAGTATTGTGCCTGCCAGGCATGTGCAAAGACCTGGGTTCAAACCCTAGCACCACATACACAACTAAGAGTTGGAGTAATGAAAACCAGATGAAAAACTAAATAAAGTTGATTCTCTCTTTTTCTCTCTCTCTAAAAAAAAAATAAAAATAAAAAAATTCAGAAGTCAAGTCATCTGGGCCCAGGATTCTCTTTGTAGGTTACTATTTCTTTTTGAGACTATTTTGGTAATGTATGTTTTTGCAAGATTTGCCCAATTTGTTGACATAAAATTCCCTTCCAGCTCCTCAAATTTCTGTAGGATAGGAACATCTCCTCTTTCATACCTGCTTTTGGTAAATTTTGTTTTCTCTTTATTTCATGGCCATCGGACTTACTCAAGGTTTATCAGTTTGGTTGACCTTGTCAAAGAACCAACTTTTAATTTCGCAGATTTCTTTTTTTTTTTTTTTAATGGTTTCATTTCACTGATTTTCCCTTGCAGCTTTCTTCTGCCTACTTTTGAGTTTTCTTCTTTTCATTCTTATAAGGAAACTTAAGATGTCTGAACTGAGATGACTCTTCTCATTAACATGCCTTCTTCTCTGAAAGTAATGCTTTAGTACAAAAATCCCATGATTTGTGATATGTATTCATTTTCATTCAGTTCAAACTATTTACCAATTTCTATTGTAAAGACTTCCTTGATTTCTGAGTCATCTATAAATAGGCTATTTAAATTCTCACATTTATAATTTAATTCTCCTGTGGGCAGTAAACTTTAATTTCATTAAAAATGTAAAAGATTTATTTTATTACTTCTTTTAAATTTATTAAGACTTGTGCTATGAATCTAGAATTTGACTTACCCAGGGTAATGACCTATAAGTCTTGAAAAACACATTACATATTCTAGATCAAGGTGGTTGACAATACTTTTTAAGTTGACCTCCACTGATTTTCAGTCAAGGAGTTCTATTGTTGAGGGTAAACTTTTGAAATAACTAGACAGAAATATTAAATGTGAATTGATAATTTCGATGATCAGTTTTTACTTTATTATATATATGGGGCTGTAGTATTAAATATAAAATAAAAATCGTCAATTTTTATATATTATCTATAAAATAAAAATAGTCTATTTTGAGTAGTATTAACATGGTCATTCCAGTTCTCTATGGCTATTGTTTGCCCGGTGTATAGCCCTCCAATCTCTTACTTTCACCTTATTTGTGCCGTAAAGCTGAAGTACATAACTGGATCAAGGATAGTCACAGAGCCTGATAATCTCCCTCTTTTGGTTGGAATGTTGAGACCATGCACAATAATGAAATAACTGACATCTCTGGATTATGTGTGCCATTTTCCTAACTGATTTATAAAATGTCTCATCTTTTTGATTCTTCTGTTCTTCCTTTACTATTATCATTTATGTTAAACATTTATTTTTAATGTAGTAATGTGGAATGTTGGGGATCAAACCCATGATAGACCCTTGTGCATGATAGACAAGCACTCTGTTGGGATATATTCTCAGCCCCATTTTTGATTTTGTTTAATTGGTTGAACACATTCCTACACATCGCAGGGAATCATTGTCACATATTCATACATACAGAGGTATTGACAAAGTAAGTTAAGCCTGACCTTGCCCAGGATTCTCCCTGCTTCATCCATTCCCTGATCTCATGTCTCCTCTGTAATACATTCTCCCATGTTATAAATAGAAACGAGCATATACATGTATATTAATTACTGAAATTTCTGGGTTTACATGCCTGCCTGAGTATAGTTTTGCTTTTCAAGGGAGTCATGTGTACCCAACCATTTTGATAAGCTCCCTTTGCCCCTTTCTCTGCCCACCTTCACAGCAATGGTTCCCCCAACTTATGCAATACTTCAACTTTGGTGGGCTTACTAATTAAACTTAGCTAACTTTCATCCTATCTTAGGATTTACTCTAGCTTCCACATACGAGAGAAAACATTTGGCCCTTAAGTCTCTGTCTGGGATGTTTCATTCAGCATGATTTTTTCCATTTCCATACATTTAGCTGCAAAAGCCACGATATCATTCTTTCTAATAGCAGAGTAGAACTCCATTATTGTAT